>JXCR01125151.1:183204-223045 GCA_002079205.1 Phalaenopsis hybrid cultivar
ATGTACAAAATCCCCATCCTCGATCACATCAGATTCCAATCGCAGCCTGCAATCCATCTCATCAAACTCAAAAGCCTGCCTGCAAAAGTGCTCCCTTTTTCTTCCCCATCCCCTCCACCACCGTTCAACGTCCAATCACATCTTTTCTCCCCACTCTCTCTCTCTCCCCCTCTCTCTCTGGTAGCTGCATGGGCCAGATTATTCTTCTTGTTGCTGCGATTCTGATAGATATGTGTTATAATGTGATGTTGATTCTATCGGATGATAAGATAATATGTTATGTTACCCTAACCATAGTTATTTAACTCATTGATCCTAGTCATTAATAAAGCATTAGATTTAGATTATCTGGATGATGTAAAAATCATGATAATTAAATAGACTTTATATAACTAAGGATATTTTTATGTTAGGTGAGAATTTGAATGGCGGTTCATAATATAGTTGAAGATGATGATGGGAATGAGAGTCGGGTGGGTTAGGCTAAAATCGATCGAGCCAAAAGGTGAAAGAAAAACAGTAGGGTGATCCAAATGCAAGCCATTCGACTAAGAAAGTGTCCAAGCGGCCCACAGGAGGGAAGCCGACCCGATATGATAGCCTATCTCATGATATCTTCGACCATCCAAGCAAATACTAGAAGTATTATTGAAGACTTTAGTGTGTTAATTGGAAAGCCAATCGATTCCAAAGTTTGACATTTTTATATTCAAATCAAGTGTCTAGAAAAGAGGAATACGACAATCCTAGGATCATTTAGTTGTATTATACTTAAGGTGCTTACAAATTAAAATAAAACTACATGTGATCAAAGAAACTAATATAGACCATCCAAAGTGGTGTTTAGGGATATTGGTTTAATTTCTGAGAATGGTTCCCTAAAAGATTATAAATAAGCCCTCATGCTTCCCTTGACAAGGAAAGGAGAAGAGAACAGTGAGTTAACTACGAAAATTTAACTCTTAAAGTCTAGAAACTTGAACTGATCATCTTAGGCCTCAGTTGAACACCAAGGATAGTCATCGACAACTAGAGATCATCGTTAACCACCGCCTATTGTTGGCCACCACCAACCATGACTTTGATGACCCTACTAGGAATATTATAACTTCCTATATCTACGTTTTTCACTATAAGAATTTAGGTTTTTTTTACGACCACAATTCGTCAATTATAATAAGAAAAATCATCGTATTTAATATTATTGATTGTTTATTGACAGTTTTTAGCTCATTGGTAAAACGCTTGTCGGTAACTCCAAAACCGATTGATATTATGACGGTATAAAAGTGCCGATGATTAACCAACAATATAAGGCTGCAATTTTTTTTTTTGAGAAAATTCGAGTCATCAGTAATCGTCAGCTCGTATAGTCGACGATTATTTCTTCTTTAACCGAGACAACATACACGTCAAAAAAGTGTCGCACATGTCGGTTTTTTAATGCAAACAAAACTGTTGATTATGCATCATTTTTTTTATAACCAGCAAGTTTACTAAAGAAAAAGTGTTGGTTAAGTGACATTTTTTATAAGCAATGTGTTAACTGTCGGAAAAGTGTCGCACCCGTAATTTTTGTATGAGACATCTTAAGCATTCGGTTATGTGTTGGTTAGGCATCGATAAAAAATATTCATCGGCTGGTAGTCGGTTTTGCTTACAGATAAGGTTGCAACCATCACAAAACCGGCGATAAGTCGTCGAAAACCTATAGCATAAGAAAAAATAAATAAATTATTTCTTTCGTATTTACATTTACACACATATTATCACAATATTTAATATATAATTTCAAACATTTAATGAAATAACATAACTATCAAACAATAAATTATTCAATCAAATAATGAAATAAATAAAATGCATTTAGTATTAAATATTTAGATCACTATATGTTTAAATGTATATAAACATAAAAAAAGTCTCGTCTAATCATTTTCCTCTTTCTCTTCAAACTCATCATCATTGTCCTCCACCGCTTCCTCGTACAATGTTTTTGTTGTCTTGTCACCCTTCCTCATCCGTTGCCAGAATGAATCCAACTCAACCTTCAACTTGACCTCAATGTTAGATCTCTTCATTCGGTGCGGCAGAGTTAGAAGCTACAGGTGCAATAATGGAGGGGTGAGCGTCGTAAGCAAACCCCTGCAACCCAAGCCCGTAGACTCAGCCTTTCTTCTTTCCTCTCTACCGGTCGTACTCGGAAGGATCCCACTCGTGGATCGTAATACCTTCTGACACTTGAGATCGACTCTCCATCAGCTGTTGGAGTCTCTCATGTAAACAAAAGTAGTTACATTCAGTTTTGCTCGTCAATTACCTAGATCACACATGATCTATCATCGATCTAAGACTTGGTGGAATCTCCTTTCATGATAAGTATGTTGAGTCGTACTTGCTCTAAATGAAATCTTGAATGGCTTGAGTGCAGAGGGTAGAATCTTTAAAAAAAATTTGTTAGTTTATATTCAATTGAAAAAATAAAAAGATTACTGATAATATATTTTTAAAAAAACCTAGGTGTTGTCGATAGGCTCGATGCGATAGTTGCTGTCTGTCGACTCCTACCAGGTAGAGGTAGTGTGGGCCTGTCTGTTGACTCCTACCAGGTAGAGGTAGTGTGGGCCTCTTATGCACTCAACCCCGCTACAGTTGGGTGGAGGTAGGGGTAGGGGAGGGATCAGAGTGTAACAGTGGGGGTGGGTGTGGGGTGGTAGCAAAGGCAGGGGCAGGGGTGAGTGTGGGAGCGAGGATGATGGCGGGGCGGGTGTGTAGGCTGGTGTGGAGGTGGGATCAGGGCAATAAAATATAAAGTGCAAGGTACAAGTAATAAAATTGAAAACATAAAATTATGAAATAAATTAAAATACAAAATTCAACAAAAGGTACAATAAGCTTACTCATCTTACTCGACATCGTCTGAAGAGTGACTGAAGGATGTAATCGTGATCTCTTCTTCAAAAGCATCGTTGGAGTTGTATTGATCGCTGAGATAAATTTTTTCATATTTGCCACTAGCAGCCTCTATATTGAGCTCATCATCGATTGCATCAAATGGAAAAAAGAAACCTATCATTTCAGTTTCTTGATGTGTAGAACCAATGTTATTCTAAATATTAATGGTGGCTCAAAATTACAACCACTCATTCAAAGTTATCTCTTGCTCTATGTGAAAATTAAAGATAGTAAACCTGACTTGTCTATAGGGCTAGAATAAAAGGATCAAATTTAACATATCTTCTATTCAGTTTCACTTCTATGTTATTATATAGTTGGTTAACCCTTGTTTCACTATTAGGAATAGGATCGAACCAAGCACAATTGAATATGAATACACTTCCTCCAACAGAGCTTGGATAGCATAGTTAACAACTTTTTTTAGAATCCCATGACAGTCTATCATCATCTGACTTATCATTTGCTTTGACACAAAAGTCGGAATTAAAAGAATTTTTTCCCGCACCCTAGAATCTCTTATAAAACATGTACACATTTACATTGCAAATTTGGCAGATTTTCACGATGTGCATAGGTTCTCAAGCAAGATCTACCAACCTGACCTGTCACTTAATTTCTCCAATCATGAACCTATTAATATATACATAAGAAAACCTGTGTTAACGAAAAGCATTGTGTCACATGAGGAATGAATATGTTAATCTTAACTTACATGTGTTTTAAACCACTGGAAGAAGTTATTCTCAATCTCTCTACTCGTGTCATCGTCTTCAACTAAAATTTAATGAATCCATGAATAATTTTAACACATTAAATTTTTTTTGAAATAGTTAATCATGACACTTTCAGATTAAAGATGTGAAAATTAAAATGAAAAATGCCATACATAATAAAGGGTTGTACTTCGTCGCAATTGATAAGAACATAAAGTGTAGTTGCTCTAAGTTCCTAATCATTGAGGTAACTTGAAGTGCATCTCCCCAATGCTTCATCTAACTACTAAAAAATTGAAAGGTTTGATGGTGACATCAAACCCAATGACTCTTTTGTTGACTCTTCTTCCACAAATTAGTAGAAGTAAAATGTCATTATCTCCTACAGTAAGTATGTTTCATATGTCAATCCTTCTGGTCAGACCTTATTCTTTGCAGGTCTCTTCAGTTTATTCAAAAATCTAAGAAATAAATGTTGCTCATTACAAAACACCAATATTTTTATAAATGAGTGACTAATTATTTAGTCCCAATGTAATCACCTCTCAAATGGATACATCCAGCGGTACTGTATTGAACCTTCAATTAATGCCTCGTGGGGTAAATGTACAGGGAGATACTCCATCGAGTCAAAGAAACTAGGTGAATTTATTTTCTCAAGTTTGCAAAGTGTACAGGAATGACTCCTTCTGGCTGACATTTGTCGTCAAGCTTCAAACAAGCTGCACATGGTTCTTTGCATAATTAGATGAATTCATGCAATATGAGCATGCTAACTTTCTCGTTGTGCTACACTCAGATAATATTCCATATGCAAAAAAATCACATATTATCCATATTAGTGCTACTTTAAGAAGGAAATTGTGTTTCCTATACTCGTCATATGTCATAACACCTATTTCCCAGAGAATTTGCAGCTCATCTATCAACGATTGTAAATATACATCAATTCTTCTTTTAGAGCTACTAGGACCAGATATAACTAGTGTTAGGAAGAAGAAAGGGGGTGGCATGCACATCTCAGCTTATAGACTGTATGGTGTAACAATCACAGGCCAATAAGAGTAGGGCGAGGCGGTCTGACTGTACAGTGTGAAGCCGTCCGAGCATAACCTAGCCAGACGTTACGTGCCTTCACAAAGAACTCAAGGTATGAGCCATCGAAAGATTTCCTCACCTCATCTGTTGGATGCCTCATTGAGTGGTTTTCTCCTGATCTGCTCTGATGCCACGTCATATGTGGAGCAATACGCATAGAATTTTATTGCTTCTATAGATGTGGAATAAGTGTTAGATAAATGAGTAGCTTGAACAGAACTTCCTTCTACCACTTAATTTTCTTACAATGAGGTTTGAATCTAGGAGAACTATAAAATCTACATTGATTCTCCATCGCACTAATCTTGTGATATAACATACATCTATTTACACAACAATCAATATTCTCTACTTTACGCCCTAACTTGGACACCAACCCTTTTTTTCATGTATAAATCTTTAGTGACTAAATTTTTAGGTGGATTAGTCTCTTTCAGCAGGCTTGCAAATTGATTTTAGTACTTTCAAAGAATGATGTACTCTGTTTTGATTTTCAACATTCTAAAAGCTACAGATAACCCAGAATGAGATGTGCAACCATTCCAGATTGACCTTTGAGAAACATTTAATAAATCATGAAACGTCTAAGACTCAAAATTTGGTGCCTCTTCCAGCTGCACTTGGCTCGCATAATGATGTATTGTTTCATCAAATATCATTTCTCCAAGTCTGCTTAAGTCAAATCCAAATAGAAGATCATAACTCAACAATGGAGCGAAGCTGAATGTTATAGAGTCAACCTCCCCATGTATAGTCAAAATCCAGAAAATATCTCACATGATGTTTTAAGAGTCTGCACTTCATCATACAATGAGAAATCCAATTTCCATTCTCAAAATGGAAATGCACTTCAAACATTTTTGTTGATGACATTGCAGAACATATTATTTTAAGTGAATTTTTATTTTGAGAATGAAAACTAGATTTTTCAGTGGTTGATGAAGTGAACAGACTAGCTACATTATGTGAGCTATTTTCTTATCAGAATTTGTTTAAAAGTGTGAAAGTAATCTAGTTAAAAGATATGGGGACGGGGATAGTTAAGTTTATGATTGACTCTTCACTCGAAGACAAAATATAACAAAAATACATCTGCGCAAAGCCTAGTGTAGTACCATGACATACAATATTAGAGGGAGTCATCCTAATGGATTTTGAATCAATGTTCTGCTAATAAAGATCTTCAACATAACTAACATTACTAAAATTTCAAACAATCTAATTTGAAGTAGAACTAATTTTTAGATCTAATATTGTCTGTCACCATAGCTACACAAAATTTTGTATGAGTTTATTCCTTTCAAATTTATTTTTCAAATGGAAAGCCAATCACAGCACTAAAACATCACTAAAAATTCCCATCACAACAAACCCTAAATGTACTTGAAAATATGTTCTTGGAAGGAAATATTTTATATGATGTAACAGCTTTCATTGCATCTTCCAGTACAAAGTCTAATTTCCATCACTGTAATGAAAATTCATATTGAAATCAAAGTTGTATGTTCCAAAATAGAAATTCACTTCAATATCTAATTTGCACTACCAAAATGTGAATTGCGGCAATGAAACTTATATTTTGATGTGAATTCCATCTCTGAACTGGCAAATTAGATTTCAATGTGAATTTCCATTATGAGAATGGAAATTAGACTTCACACTAGAGGATAGAGTGAAAACTCTTACATCATATGAAATATTTTCTTTTAAGAACATATTTTCAGGTGCATAGTCAATTGCGTAAGAGGGTGAGACGACGAGAACATTTAGTTCTACGATTGACTTTAAAGTTGGAAATAAAATACAAAATAAATATGTTCGTGATAGGACATAGTAACTACAGTTGCAGACAATATTAAAAGAGACATCATGAAGTCTAAATAAACCGTCAAAATTACTTTTTGTTAGTACAAAAAAATAATTATCGCTCAAAAATAAATAATTTTTATTTTAACTCAGATTTCCTCAGAGCTGACAACAATTAAGTTCAAAATCAAAACATTATCGGCCTACTGTAGTTGTTACTCGACATCCTATCTTCTCTAATCCAAGTCAATAGAGAATCTCTCAACTTCTGATTATATAGTAGATTATTTTAACTGAGCTAGACTCCGTGATTTTTATCATTTCTTAGGTTTTTTCACATAAAAAACCTTGGCATCTCCTCGCATGACTTTTCTTTTATCGATATGTAGGCTCGTTGGATTTCTTCCATTACGATGCACTAATTAATTAGCTATATCATTTAGTAAATATGCATTTCATTGAATTGGAATCATTCTCTTGTGATTATTACCTTTAATAATGCTGCCCTCCATCAATGACAATTCAAGTTTAAAAAATTTGATGAATCCTAAACTGTAAAATACTTATATGATGTCAATCACATTGCGTGTCAGTAACATCCATTTTACAGTATCCTTCCTAAATATGATAAGGAGACAGCTCTCTTTTTAGACAATGTTGATTCTATTATAAATTATGTTTGGTTGCCTTATGTTTTGACACTGTGGAAACCTACAAATATTAGGAGGAGAATAATGTTAATTATAAATATTTAACTAATATTGAATATTAAAAAAAAAACATAGAACTTTAAAATTGAAAGGAGTTTATGTCTTGAGAGAAAATAGTTTAGAAAAAATATATTCAAAATACCTTAGTGCTGAGGTATGAGAATGGGAGCTTGGATCCTTTTTATTTATTAATATTTTTTTAATTTTTTTAAATAATATAATTTAATTATAATTATTGTAGATCATAAGCTTTTCATCTACAATTGAAATTTGAGCCGGCCTTTCACAAGTGTTCATGGTTGGCTTGACTAAACTTTTTTAATGTCATGTTTAATTTGTAACTGACTTGTTTATATTAATTGAACAAGTTAAAATTTGAATGGGTATGTAATTTCTTATGTAAATTAAAAAAATTCAATATATATTTTATCGTTTGGCGTGGTAGAAGAGTCGCAGCAGTAGAGTGATAAATTAAGGACTTAGTATTGCACAAAATTCCAACGCAAACACAAATAATAAAAAAGTTGTTTGAGGAGCCACCAATTTTTTTTTAAGTGAAAAAAACCTAAAAAGGGAAAACATATTGGGTCTGTCCTAGTCAAAGTAATCTACTATGTGAATGTGAGTGCATGGGTCAACACTTCTTTTGAATTAGAGAATATAAAATTACAATGCTAATAATTATTGACATATAATAGTCATTCAGCTTTAATAAATATATTTAGGCATAGTTCTTCGAAATAACAGTGATAGTGAGCCACAAAAAATATAGTTGGTTGCTTCAAAGGCACTATAGTTAGTCATAAAAGTTGTAGCTGGTAACTGTAATAATGTCAGTTGGCCACATAAGCTACAGCCCAAAAGTGTGATAATTTTAATTGGTTGCGGAGGCCATAATTGGTAGTTGTAATAGCAGTTGGTCACATAGTTTTGGTTAGTCACATTGGTCATGTTTGATAGTTGCAATAAATTCAGTTGGCCACAAAGGTTATTGTGAGAAGTAGTAGTAATTGATCATAAAGGCCATACTTGGTATCTGAGCATCAGTTGTCCACAAAAATTATAGTGGAAGTTGTAAAATTGACTGGGCACATAGGCTACAGTTAGTAGCTGCAAGAATATTAGTTAAGCATAGAGGCTATAGTGGAGAGTTATTAAAGTAATTGGTCATATATGTCATTATTGGCAGTTGTGACGGTACTTGTTTGGCCACATAAGCTCTAGTGGAATGCTATAATAATAACAACTGACCACTAGGTCAAATAAGAGTGTAATTGATAATGTCTTGGAGTGCGAGGTTGATTATATGTTGATGTGACTTCTAGATATTGAAGTACACACTTTAGCAATTGAGGATAACCGATGGATGGATTATGAATTTGCTGACAAAAATGATTAACAATAAAAAAAAACATCAAGACTTGTTACTGTTTAAGTGTTATAAGGAGACTTTTAATTTTCTATAGTATGCAAGATTGCTATGTAGTTTCTTTGAGGATTTTTAACGGCCCAATTTCTTAAATAATTAAGGCATACAATCTTGCATTCCAAAAGCTTGTAACAACTCAGCGATATAGAGTTGTAGCTTTGGAAATGAACATGCCCATGAAATTAAAAATAGGACCACAGTCCTTCATCTTGAATTTCTGATGCAAGTTTGCAATAAGAGTTGAAATTGATGTTGAATTCTTGCATGTAATGAGTATAAAATCAATATATATATATATATATATATATATATATATATATATATATATGATTTATATTTTTGTATCAATGGTTCAATGGATAAATAGTGATGGGTTGATTGAGCAATGAATGAAGACTGTACTTTTAAGATGGTTGAAGAGAGTAGAGTACCATTTTCTCGGGGCTTTATTTAATTCCCTAAATAGCTTTTTGAAAAAAAAAGTGAGAATATATTGATTGTCAATAAAGCCTTGTAGTTCTATCAAATATTTGTTATCTTCAAGACAACAATGAAAAAATACATTCGATACATCTTGTTCGAGAATCTTCAAATGATAATGTAGAACAACGGTTAGGAAATTACAAATGGTGGGGAATTTAGCATCTAAACTAAAGGTTTTGGTGTATTCTACTTCGAGTATTTGTTTAAGGCATTGAGCGAATTTGCTAGCTTTTTAGCAGGATATAAAGGTGTAATAATCGTATTTGGTATTGAATGTCCTAGGACATCCTAAAATATTATGATTTGATGATGGAGGAGCTAAGTTCCAAGTTCTTATGATAGTGAGGTAAGAAATTCTTCTGACATGGTTTGCTTCCACTAAGGATGTTGGGCAACTTTACTATAAATCATGACACGTTGAGGCGTTATTTGATGTTGAAGTTGAAAAATTAGTTTGGGATATCAAGTGTCTGATTGCAGTCAAGTTATCATATAATGTTGGCATGTAAGAGGTGAGAGTGTGAATGAAAGCTAATCAAGTTGATTGAAAGGTATGGAATGTGAAGTGCTTTATGGGGGTGTATTGTATTAGTTGGAGATGAAGTTTTGCACGGAATATTGTGAACGAAATAGGGAAGATGAAAGAATTGTTGTAACTGTGATTATTTACATGGAACAAGAAGATGGTATAAGTAGATGTGATGAATTATAAGATGAATGAGGTTAGGTTGCAATATTGTGGGTGTTAAAAGAAAGGAATTTTCATCAAAGACAACATATCAACTTAAAATGAGGTTTTCAGAGATTGGGTCAAACTATAGATACCCCTGATAGATGTTTGAATAACCTTGGAAGGAACGATGATATGCCCGTGGAGAAATTTGATTGACTTATATTAGTCGTTGACATTGAAGACATGAGAAACAATTATGCTGAGGTTCAAATAATGTTGTAACCTATTGTACAAAAGTTCATAAGGAGTTTTCATCTTGGTGATCTTAGAGGACAAACCATTAATTATATAGATTGTTGAGGTTAGGCATCTAACCAAAATTGTTGGGGAAGATGAGTTATTAGAAGCAATGTACATGTGGTTTCAAGGGAATCATGTTGCGTATGTTCAACTACACCTTTTTATTCAGGGGTGTAGATGTTGCTTGTTGATGAGCAATTCCAAAGTTATTGAGATAAAATTTGAAACTGTTCGAGATCTTTTCGTCTCATACATTTGAGTGTAATATTATCATATTTTATCAAATTGAGTTGCAATTAGTTTGTGGAATTGAATAAAAGTTTCTAAAACTGAAGATTTTCTGAAGATTGAATAAATTTATGAAAACAACAATAAATGCCAACAAATAAAACATAATATTTATATCCATGATATGATAAAATCACAAAAGAATCTCACGCATTCAGATGTGATAATTCAAAAATATTTTGAGCACTGGTAACAAATTTAAAAAATTGGTAATCTATGACTCTTACATCGATTATGAATATGACAAACATGACATGGGAGTCTGGATGGGAATATTTTTGTCTAGCTTAGAGAGAATCAAGTGAATGTCTTGGTTAAGATGACTCAAGAGTTGATGCCACATGTTGGAGGAAGTGATTGTGATCCTGAAGGCACCAGGAAAAGAGATTGGATGCAATCCATTAAAATTGAAACATGTTTGAAAAAACTTATTAATATTAGTTGATAAATATATTTAAATAGATTATTTGGCAAAGCTTGGATACATGATAGAGATAACATAAAGTTAATTTACAAATTGTTGTAGGAAGTAGGGCATTACTTATGTGTTATAGGAATTGAGTTGCCATCACCAATTGTTACTTGATCCAGTTCCTAGTATAGAGTTGAATCTTGTATATTATCTTAATTAGTTGTTATATGAGATGAATCTCCTTAATCCAAATACTTATTAAAATTGAAAATATGTATTAATAAGCAACGTAGTTTTGTTCTAATGTTAAGCAGGCAGAAAAGAGTCGGTGTCCAATCTATGCCAACATTTTTTTTCTTGCCTTATTTTAATCCTATCCAGTAGGTTTGAATGGGAGATTGATTACATTGTCAGGTGACATGGAGCTCTTGAATCCAAATACTTACTACAAATTAAGAGCATATATCAATCAACAACATAGATTTGTTATGGTGTCTAACAGGCACAGAATTTTGGGGTTCAATTTATGCCTGCAATTAAATGTTGTTTGATCTATTTTTGAATGTGAGATTGATTGCATCGTCCTCTACCTATTGAGACCTTGAACAACTTCTCCTGTTATTATAATTAGTTATTTTTCTCTACCTCATGATCATCTCACAGTTCTGTACCCAATGCTAAGTGGCAAGAGCGAAAGGTGAGGTGCTATGTTCCCTAGTTGTTTCAACTGCCCGACTAATTTCTTCACTTATCATTAGTGAATGTAGATAATCTAGATTGATCGATTCAAGATTACTGTGGATGGCTATTTTAAGAGATTAATTAAAAGAAGGTATTACATTGAATACATATAGGATGATATCTTCACTATCAATTTATGAACAATAAGCTACAATCACACATGCCAGAGACTTAATCTCTTATATATCAGTTTACTATTTCATATATGATACGTCCTAAAAATTTCGTAGCAGTAGAGTAATGAATTATCGTCTTAGCGTTGCACGAGAATTCAACACACACAGATAAAAGAAGAGAAGTAGGCAGGAGAAGGCGCCTCGACTTTTACGTGGAAAACTCTTAAGAGAGGGAAAAACCATGGGTCTAGCCTAGTTGTAATAATCCACTATGAATGATGAGTACATAGGTTCATTCTTCCCCTTAATTAGGGAACATGGAATTAAAAAGTTGTATAACCTGACTACAGCAGGTTGCAAAGGTTATTGTTGATTGTTGTGGTGATAGTAGTCCGCCGTGAGTGTTGTAGATGTTTGCTTCAAAAGCGTTGATTGGTCAGAAAATGCGTGGTAAGAAGTTGCAGGAACGGTGGATCACCTAAGTCGTAGTGTCAATTATGAATGACGTCCGTAGGCCGCGGGGGCCGGAGTCAGGAGCTGCACGAGTTGTGAACCATGTAAGTTGTTGAGGCGAGTATGAATGGTGTTTGTATGTCGTGAGGCGGAAGTTGGAAGATGCACGAGCTGTGAACCACGTAGGTTGTTGGGGCGAGTATGAATGACGTTCATAGCTCGCGGTGGTCGGAGTCGGGAGCTGCACAAGCTGTGAACCACGTAGGTAGTTGGGGCGAGTGTGAATGACGTGCGGAGGCAGTTGGAGCCAAAGTCGGGAGATACATGAGCTGATGAGCACGTATGTCGTGGTTGGCATTTGGACCGTAGAGATGTGCTCTTGTCCTACAGACGGAAAATGTTTATTAGATTTTTCAAGTTATAACATTGACTGATAGTGTTCGATTGGTGGTGGTCGACGACGGTCAACAATGGTGGATGATACGCCTAAAATATAAAGTGTTAAAACACATTTTTATACATATTTTTTAGATATTGCGCTTTAATGGAAGATATTTTTGTGTTTTTCTTTCAGGTATAGGTAAAAAGGTGAAAAATGCTTAAAGGAGTGAAAAAGGATCAAATTTGGAGTAAATATGTGAAAAATTGGGTAAAAGTGTTTTGGCGCCTAAGCATCAGATCCGGCGCTTAAGCGTCGATTAAACATAGAAGGTCGCGCCTAAGCGCTAGAGGCTCTGCGCTTAAGTGCCAGTGACAGTTTTTGGATGAGTAAATTCAGTTTTGCGAGTTCTGAAGAAGTTTTTGAGGCACCTAATGGCTTAATAGGTGGTTACAATCACAATGGACGAAAATTATTGCGAAAGGATGCATCTCTTGGGGAAATACATCGAATCAAGACACATTTTGAAGAGATGTCGTGACACCTTTTGGAGAATTATAAAATAAGGAAGATTGAGACTTTGAAAGGGGTCATGAAAGTACTGGAAAAGTTTTAAAAGTTCTAAAATTGGGGAGTTAGTTAGGGAGATTTTCAGGCACCACATATTTATCCTTTTTATTTTAGTTTTATATTGAGAGTATTGTAAAAGAGGAGATTCAAATGAACTTCATGAGTTTGGTGGAGGACTTGAGATAAGTTTTTATCTTTTGTTTTAGACTACTTTTGATTTTAATTGAGACTTATTGTTGGTTTGACAATGATTTTTTACTTTTAAAGTAAAGTGTGGTTTTGTTTTCTCCATGGATTATGAGTAGTTTTTTTATCTTTCTTCTTAAAATGATAAGTAATTAAGTGTTGGATGAAAGTTGTGGAGAGTATTGATCTTTAATTTTGGAAGAAGTTGTGATGATTTAAATCCATGTACTTCATTTACTTCTTGATTTGACCAATCCAGATGTTAAAATTTGTTGTAAGAACATGTAAGAATGGGCTGGTATTGTCTAAGTCAACAATTAGAAAGAATCACATGAGGTTGTATGAATGAGAATGTAGTTCATATGATTGAGTGTAAATAAATAGATAAATATTCATTGAAAGGTGTAGAGTTAGAGAACTTCAAAGTGACAGGTTAAAGCCCCCAACTTGGTGTATTGTTTTAGGTTCTGATAGGAGATGTTAGCCCCCAGGTGGAGGGAATCGAGGGAATTCTTGAGTGAGAGCTAGTATATTCCATGCCTAGCCGGTTTTCAAAACTATTCAAACTTTAAATTAGCCAATGTTATTTATAACATCTCTAGTAATGGTAAAGAATATTATTGCTCATATTTGACACAACACAATATGCATACTTTCACAACAGAATTCTTATATTTATTACTAATTCATGATAAGGAGAAATATATTTTCATATTTAGTGCTTTTCTTCTACAAAAACTGAAGTTATCTTCTTAAGTTTGTTCTGTTTTTGTCAAAATATTAAAATTACCCAAAAAATATTTAAACTTTCTTTACTGCAAAAATGTCTTTAGTTTAAATAATTATCTTTTTAAAAATAGAAAGTTTTCCAAAAAAGTGCATATTGCATATTTTCTCTGTGGGTTTGATATTCAGGTCTTAATCAAAAAGTCTTATATTACTTGATAATGATATGTATGCTTGCGTGGTATTACAATATATATAAATTAAAAGTTAAAATCTTACTTTTCTTCAAGATCAATTTTTTGGTTTTCTTGTGAAATAAAAAAATATAAGTGATAAATATAATAAAAATTATTGTTATATTGTTGCATATAAGCACTTTCGGGATCAGTGGACAACGGTTGGCCACGGTCGACAATGGTTAACAACAGTTGGCAATGATCGACAATGGTTAACGGCAGTCAACTATGATTGGTGGTGATTGACGGTGACGGTCGGCAGTGGTGGACGTGATAGATGGGTGTCGACGATGCCTGACGGTGGTCTACGACGGTCGGGATGGTGCTGAACTTCAGCTTTTTCTCAAAGCTTCCCGTTCTCTCTGAAGCTTCAAATCTCTCCTTCATGTGAGAGGTGAGACTCTATTTATAGTATTTTGGGTGTCATTAATGCATGAATAGAAATCATTTTGATCGGACGACCACGAAAGCTTCCTCCGATCAAACAATGTTTAATGGACATTTGAGTTCTTTAACGATGTCAGAATTGCACAATCTTGGGCTCGTTGGATTTGTCTTGTTGAGACGTTCGATTCGACTATAAACTTACTAGATTCGGCAATCATTTCTTTTTAAATTTGTCTAAAAATCTTCCAAAAATGATTTAATGACTTGATCTAAGCTTTACTAGACTTGGATTGGAATGACTTTGATATCATTAGGTCTGTCTCATCGAGTCAGTTAGTTTGACTATAAATTTTCTGATATTGGAGCTCTTGATGAGTTTTTATCAATGTTTAAATATCTTCTGCTCAAAATATTATCTTAAAATTTGTGTCATATTTTGAACTTCGTGCTGGATAACAAAAATTCGTTGGTTACTTACCAATATAGTATATATAGTTGGATGTATAGTAAGCTGATTGTGGATGGTGTTAATCATCTTGGTGGTTAGAGAGGAATGAGTGGGATATGTTTACAGTGTAGTGGTTGCTCCATGTATTGATTAGCTCTAGGGGCCGGTTGAAATTCATTGTAGCTAAATAGTGTAAGTTTATAGACGTAGGGTATGACAAATTGAACAGAAATCAGATCGATTTGTTATGGATGATTTGACTAAAGTGAGAATTCAATAATTTAACAGTTTATAATATTGTTTTAACTTTTCTAACTCAGCAAAAATAAATAGAATTCCTTTTTCTTGCTAAAAATAAATAGAAGTCCAATAGAAATTATTATTTATATTATTATTCAAAATTTTAAAGTAAATCTTCTCTATGATTAAAATTATCTCTCTTTTTTCTTTTTAAGGAATGAAGAAAGGTTATTATACGAGTCTCCAATCACTCCTAATGAACCAATAATTCGAGTATCACCCAACATTAGAGGGGGATTCGAACCCCGACCTTAGGGGACTTAAAACTTACTCGCAGATAACAACCAACAAGTCGGGATACGCGATACATTTAATTTTATATCTCTTTAATATATATATNCTTCAAGATCAATTAAAGCACGCTCTATTCATAGGTTTTATAAAATGAACTACATTCTTAGTTTAGGATATATCTTGAATAATTTTAATAATTTTAATAATTAAATTATTTATAAAACACCCTTCTATGCTCTAAGTTGACTTAATCGAACTATTATACTATAACCAATCCATGCAGTCATGTATGGTTTAATTGTGGTGATTCGGTGGTGAATATTATTATTATTAATTTAGATTGATGATATGAATATACAAATCATAAAATTGATGACATAATACAATTAATTATGATGGATCAAAGTTTTCGTGTTTATATTGATGAAAGTAACTTCTAAAAAAGTCATCACTCAAATTTATGAATAGGAAAAAAAAAACCAAAAGTCTCACTAATTTCATGAAAACATTTTTTTTCCTTTTTTAAACAAGTTATATTCCTTTAATAATTTGGAAATTACAAGTTCAAAGAAAGAGATTGTCATACTTAAAAAATGTTATTGTTGTTAGTAGATTTTTAAAATATAAGCATACACTTCAAGCAAATATGAAGCTTTCATTACATTGTTCTTGTATAGAATTTATCATGAGATTAGCTAAATAGTTCCATAAATACTTGTGGCACTAATGATTTCTTATGTATCACTAGGCTTCTTCCTTCTCACTCCTATCTCTTATGGCTTAATTTACATATAAAAAATAATGTGAATGGCACAAAGCCTGAACTTGATTCAAAAACTCAAAAACTCAGATAAAATGTTATATTATTTATCATATTAAATTTTTAAGGACCTTAATTAGTTTATTTGGAAAAGTTTTTTGTTAAATTACTTAAAGCTGAGGATTTGGGGTGGGGGGAGGGAGAGAGAGAGAGAGAGAGGAACTTGGTTTGAATCAAACTGTGATCAAAGCATTGACAGACTAAATTAAGGCTTGATCCATACACTTATGATCACAAAATATCATGTTGGCAAGGATTGAGGTGCAAATTTGGCTTAATGAGCTCTAATTATACCAAAATATGTAGGTAAATTAAAAAATAGATAGGCTTTCTTAAAAAAAAAGAAAAAATGTGTCATTTTTATCGATAATTAAAATTACACCAAAATTTATACCCATCACTGAAATGGTGATAGAAGTCTAACATACTCTGAAAGGAATAATTAAATACCATGTATCTCAAGAAAAGTAGGGAACCTTAGTCCTAAATTTTATGAAAAAAAAAATATAAACAAATAAATTAAAAGAACTCAAAAGAAAAAAAGACACATAAAAATGAGAAATCAAACAAAGTAAATTTCTAAGTTTGAAGGCCCACTACTTCTAGAGAGTGGAAGAAATATAATAGGATACATTAGAACAACAAGGAGTTTAAGCTAAGGATAGTTTCCAGTTACTCTGAATTTGGCCAAATCATAGCTACAGGAAGATTCCATATCAACTAGATTGAGAGATGTGACCAATCATAGGATATTGAAGCCTAACAAAACTTTTAGCTTAAGTCAAATGAGTTCTAATTAAGCTTGATAATTTTGGTAGGATTGCAATCCTATGCACCTATAATGAACTCAAAATCATAAGGATAGTTTCCAATTACTCTGAATTTGGCCAAATCATAGCTACAGGAAGATTCCATATCTACTAGATTGAGAGATGTGACCAATCATAGGATATTGAAGCCTAACACAACTTTTAGCTTAAGTCAAACGAGTTCTAATTAAGTTTGATAAATTTGGTAGGATTGCACTCCTATGCAACTTTAATGAATTCAAAATCGTAATTAGGTCATAAAAGATGACTAGTTTAATTTTGCACTAATTTGAATTATTTCTTTGCTTTCAATTTTTACTATGCACTATTATGATANCATTTGATAAATTTGGCAGGATTGCAATCCTATGCACCTATAATGAACTCAAAATCATAATTAATGAACTCAAAATAGTAAGGATAGTTTCCAATTACTCTGAGTTTGGCCAAATCATAGCTACAGGAAGATTCCATATCAACTAGATTGAGAGATGTGACCAATCATAGTATATTGAAGCCTAACACAACTTTTAGCTTAAGTCAAATGAGTTCTAATTAAGTTTGATAAATTTGGTAGGATTGCAATCCTATGCACCTTTAATGAACTCAAAATCATAATTAGTTCATAAAAGAGTCAAGGATCATGACTAGTTTAATTTTGCACTAATTTGAATTATTTCTTTGCTTTCAATTTTTACTATGCACTATTATGATATGATAATAACTTAACTTTAAAGTTAAAAATGCATAATAAAATTTAGAATACTTTCACCACCATTTTCAAAGGTATTGATAAAAAATAAGATAATTAATGAAAAAAAAAGCAAAACACACAAAGTGATGAATCTTAAAGGCATATCTCCAAAAATAAATAAGAGAAGGGATTGAAAAAGAAAAAGAAATTTAGAATACAAAGTGCAAGGAAAAAGAATGTTCTATAAAAAATTATCAAAGAAAATATTTTTTAAAAAAAGAAAGAAAACATACTTCTCCACGTCTACTACACAATTCAATTCTAAAAGTGATGAAAACGTTTCTTGTGCTTATTTTGAAATGACCATGATAAATTGAATCTTGAATTTAAGAGAATGAAACTACTAAGCATGATAAAATAAAATCACACACTAGAATAGAGATATTTATAAAAAAAACAGAAATTACTAGTTTGTAAATTGTAGTTAATAAATTATTATTTACTAGGACTTTTATTCATGTTGATCATGATGCTTTCATGTTAAGATTTAACACTTGGGAGATGAAAATTAAATTTTATTGAAATATTTATTATCAAGTACTTTCTTTTCTACTTACAAATATGGTATTGATTATTTTCTTAAAATAATTAAAGTTTTAGAAGTTGAGCATTCTAGTTTAACGATTAAACATAATGGACTATTTTTTTTAGTACCTTTATTAACTTTATATGAATGCATGCTACAAATTCATATTGTACATTGAAAACGTATGATACATTTTTCACCAAATACTGTTATAGAAAAGTGCAAGTGCTTTTGCCTTATCTAACATATCATTAACTTGTTCTAGCATCTTTAAGCATGTAGCTTAAGTTTTTTCTTTTTTGTGATCTACTAACACAAAAGTGTCATCTACATTAAGATTAATTTTCAAAGGCAAAAATGTATATTCATCATTCCTTACTCATACACAAACTTCTTTTGGTATTAATTTCATTAGACTAAACTTATATAGGTACGTGAAAGAACCTTTTTTTGGGTATTTTCAATGAAGGACTAGTGAAGGCATGACAAAGATATTCAATTACACAAATTCTAAAAATGAATCATATTAGTTGTGCAAATATTATTAATTTTCAGAACACACAATATTTGATAATAAATTTTATTATAATTCAAGCCTATTTCTTACTTATCTTGATTTTAGATTAGGTTAATTCTGTCATACAAATATAATTCTCATCTTATTTTTATCTTTAGATTAGATTAGTTTCATACATTGTAATGACTCTATATAGTACATTAAATGATCTTAACACTCAAAAGTAAACCTTTTGAGTTACAAATTATTTGAAACCAATTTTAAAAACAATTTTTTAATCCATTCATTTAGTTCATTAACTTATTTTGGCATGTAATTTCATTAGCCTTCATGTAAAATTTCTTTTTTTTTTTTTTGATGGTTTGGACTTCAATTAAATTCCAACAATTAAAAATGTGTTCCTTAGTTGCATAGTCATGATTTTTTTTTTTTTTTTTAGATTATTATGCCAACTAATTTTTAATGGTTTCTNCTTTTTTCTTTTTGATGGTTTGGACTTCAATTAAATTCCAATAAATTTAATGATTAAAAATGTGTTATCTAGTTGCATACTCATGATTTTTTTTTAGATTTATTATGCCAACTAATTTTTAATGGTTTCTTAGCTCTCATATGCTCATGTTGATTTACTTATACTAATAATTAGCTTATATTTTTTCCAATGATCAACTGATATTTGTATGGTGTGATTAAGCTAATGTAACTTCATTTGATCTCAAGAGCCNTGCTCATATTGATTTACTTATACTAATAATTAGCTTATATTTTTTTCCAATGATCAACTGATATTTGTATGATGTGATTAAGCTAATGTAACTTCATTTGATCTCAAGAGCCTTTTCTACTAGCTTGTGATTGATAAAGATGCCAAATGTTTTGTTAAGATGCTCAAGGACTTATAATTAATAGATAGCTTCATTTTCTTAATTCAATATTTAGTTACTTATGATTGACTTAAATATATATATATACAAAATAGTACTTTTCATTAATAATCAAGATTAAACCAAAAGTTCAAGTTTTTACTAAACGGTGACAACAATTATACAAACCTAGATTGTACGGAAGGAAAATATTAGTTCCAAATACAAAGATACAAAGTTAAAAAAAAAGATCAAAAGCATAGTAAGACACTATAAACACAAAAAAATGAGCGGTTATTCATATTCAATCTATCTTTCTAAACATATACTAGTTATCAAGAGAGAAAAAAAGCCTCTAGTAAGTAGGAGCCTTTCCTCACATCTTCTTTCTTACCTCTTCCATGTTGTTTTGAAACTGGTTTTATGAGGTAAATTAAATAATATATCTAAATCAAAGACATGGAAAGAGGTCATTGCAACAATTCTATCTAAAGCCAAAATACCAAATTCACACAAAAATACAAGGCTTATTGCACCATTTTCTTACTACTCCAATATCATATTTGGTGACTTCGAGGCTTTATGGTTTGATAATATGTTTTCATCATTGTAGTTTAAGGAAATTGTGAGGATACCACTTTTATGAATGCTAATCCACCTAAATTGTCTCTTACAACATAGTCAAGGATTTAATTAAGAGCTCCTTAAAATTTTTGATCTGCCCTTATTGACAAGGAATTGTTGACCCTCAACATGGGTGCATATTATCTCCTATGAGTTAATGTCAGTTTAGCTTGTGGGATAAGTCCCTTACAAATGATACCAACTTATATCATGTTGATAGTTTCAATGGCCATGTTGTATCCAGACATAATTTAGTTAGGCAAGTTATTCTGAACCTGATATCAAAAATAATACCAACATAGAATTGACAATATATATTATATTTACATTAATATTAGTACAATTATTTATATAATTTATGAGTACTGTGAATATATAATATATTTTTTATATTATTTAGTTAAGTTCAAATATTATTAAAATAATATTTTTTTATTTATAGATTTTGATATTAATTTAATATTATTATAAAAAATACCAATATTTAAGACAATTAAAAATAATATTGTTTTAAAGTTAATAAATATTATTTAAAAAAACATGAAAACAAATTAAAACTTCGTTCTATGAATTTATTATCTGCATGCGGCGTCTGATCTACACCGTCGATCATCGATCTCAACCGTAGATCAAATTTTTTTTAAAAAAAAAAAATTAAAAACTAAGCTCATCAAAATACATCTTTACAGTAATCGATTGTGTATATCAGACACCACATACATCCATTCGTTCAAAATATTTTTTTCCTTTAGAGGCCAAATGTGCGGCGGCAGCAACTCAGCCATACAACATCACATGATTGCAGTAAAATAAAAGCTTGGATGAAGATTTTTTTTTTCTTACATTTTTGCAGGCATTTGCACACATTCCACACTGTCAAAAACAATATTCTAACTAATTTTCTTCAAAAATAAATATAATTTTTAAGCATAAGTCTATGACATTTTATGTATAAATTTTCTGAAACTGGTAGAAAATACCATCACTCATATTGAAAGCACATTTTAAAATACCAGAATATTATTAATGTAAATATCAAATTTCAAATGATAGATATCAAAATTCATGAAATTAGGGTTGTCAAAATGACTCGTTTTTAATGAACATCTTGTGTTCGGCTAGTAAAGAAGCTCTTATTCAGCTCATTCGCTAAGTTAACAAGTCGAACATGACAACACAAATAATATTTGTTCGTTCGTATTAGACTCATTTTGATTCGAAATACTACTAATTATATATATATATATATATATAAAAATGTTATATCTTATGTACAAAATCCCCATCCTCGATCACATCAGATTCCAATCGCAGCCTGCAATCCATCTCATCAAACTCAAAAGCCTGCCTGCAAAAGTGCTCCCTTTTTCTTCCCCATCCCCTCCACCACCGTTCAACGTCCAATCACACTTCTTTTCTCCCCACTCTCTCTTCTCTCTCTCTCTCCCCCCCCTCTCTCTGGTAAATGCATGGGCCAGATTATTCTTCTTGTTGCTGCGATTCTGATGGATGTGTTATAATGTGCTGTTGATTCTATCGGATGATAAGATTATATGTTATGTTACCCTAACCATAGTTATTTAGCTCATTGATCCTAGTCATTAATAAAGTATTAGATTTAGATTATCTGGATGATGTAAAAATCATGATAATTAAATAGACTTTATATTACTAAGGATATTTTTATGCTATGTGAGAATTTGATTGGCGGTTCATAATATAGATGAAGATGATGATGGGAATGAGAGTCGGGTTGGTTAGGCTAAAATTGATCGAGCCAAATGGTGAAAGAAAAACAGTAGGGTGATCCAAATGCAAGCCATTCGACTAAGAATGTGTCCAAGCGGCCCACGGGAGAGAAGCCGACCGGATGTGATAGCCTATCTCATGCTGAAGCGGACCGAGCAGAAAAGCCAGTTCTACCGAGTATCTTCGACCATCCGAAGGAGAAGCAAATACTAGAAGTATTATTGAAGACTTTGGTGCGTTAATTGGAAAGCCAAACTATTCCAAAATTTGGCATTTTTATATTCAAATCAAGTGTCTAGAAAAGAGGAATACGACAATCCTTGGATCATTTAGTTGTATTAGACTTAAGGTGCTTAAAAATTAAAATAAAACTACATGTGATCAAAGAAACTAATATAGACCATCCCAAGTGGTGTTCTGGGATATTGGTTTAATTTATGAGAATGATTCCCTAAAAAATTATAAATAATCCCTCATGTTTGCTTTGAAAAGGGGAAGGAGAAGAGAAGAGTAAGTTAACTACGAAAATTTAACTCTTAAAGTCTAGAAACTTGAACTGATCATCCTAGGCCTCAGTTGACCACCAAGGATAGTCATCGACAACTAGAGATCATCGTTAACCACTGCCTACTTTTGGCCACCACCAACCAGGACTTTGATGACCCTACTACGAATATTATAACTTCCTATATCTACGTTTTTCACTATAACAATTTAGGTTTTTTTTTACGACCACAATTCGTCGATTATAATAAGAAAAATCATCATTTTAATATTATTGATGGTTTATCGACAGTTTTTAGCTCATAGGTAAAACGCTTGTTGGTAATTCCAAAACTGATTGTTATAAAAGTGCCGACGGTTATTCGACAATTTAAAGTCGTAATTTTTTTTTTAGAAAATTCGAGTCATCGGTAATCGTCAACTCGTATAGTCGACGATTATTTTTTCCTTAACCGAGACAACATACAAGTCAAAAACTGTCACACATGTCGATTTTTTTTATGCAAATAAAACTATTGATTATGCATCATTTTTTTTATAACCAACAGGTTTACTATAAGAAAAGTGTTGCATTTGTCAGTTTTTTTTTACGCAGGTGAAACTGTCTATTAAGTGCCGTTTTTTATAAGTTATGTGTTAACTGTTGGAAAAGTGTCTCACCCGTAATTTTTGTGTGAGGCATCATAAGCATTCAGTTATGTGTTGGTTAGACATCGGTAAAAAATATTCATCGGTTAGCAGTCGGTTTTGCTTACAGATAAGATTGAAACCATCGCAAAACCGACGATAAACCGTCGAAAACCTATAGCATAAGAAAAAAAATAAATTCTTTCTTTCGTATTTACATTTACACACCTATTATCACAATATTTAATATACAATTTCAAGCATTTAACGAAATAACATAGCTATCAAACAATAAATTATCCAATCAAATAATGAAATAAATAAAATGCATTTATTATTAAATATGTAAATCAATGTTCATAGTAAAAATATATGTTCAAATGTATATAAACATAAAAAAAATTCCCGTCTAATCATCCTCCTCTTTCTCTTCAAACTCATCCTCATTGTCGTCCACCGCTTCCTCCAACAATGTTTTTGTTGTCTTGTCACGCTTCCTCATCTGCTGTCAGAATGAATCCAACTCAACCTTCAACTTGACCTCAATGTTAGATCTCCTCATTATGTGCGACAGAGGTAGAAGTTACATGTGCAATGATGGAGGGTTGAGCGTCGTAAGCAAACCCTTGCAACTCAAGCCCGTAGACTCAGCCCTTCTTCTTTCCTCTGTACAGGTAGTGCTCGGAAGGATCCCACTCGTAGATCGTAATACCTCCTGACACTTGAGATCAACTCTACATCAGCTGTTGGAGTCTCTCATGTATACAAAAGTAGTTACATTCAGTTAAAGCTAATATGTATTAACATCAAACTAGATTAGCTCGTCAATTACCTAGATCACACATGATTTGTCATCGATCTAAGACCGGGTGGAATCTCCTTTCATGATAAGTATGTTGAGTCGTACTTGCTCTAAATGAAATCTTGAATGACTTGGGTACATGGTGTATAATCTTAAAACATAAATTTGTTAGTTTATATTCAATTGAAAAAAAAAAAAAGATTACTGATAATATCTTTTTAAAAAAACCTAGGTGTTGTCGACAGGCTCGATGCGATAGCTGCTGCCTGTCGACTCCTNTTAAACCAAAAGTTCAAGTTTTTACAAGAAGGTGACAACAATTATACAAACCTAGATTGTAAGGAAGGAAAATATTAGTTCCAAATAAATAAATAAATAAATAAATAAATAAAACAAGATCAAAAGCATAGTAAGACACTATAAACACAAAAAAAAAATGAGCGGTTATTCATATTCAATCTATCTTTCTAAACATATACTATTTATCAAGAGAGAAAAAAAGCCTCTAGTAAGTAGGAGCCTTTTCTCACATCTTCTTTCTTGCCTCTTCCATGTTGTTTTGAAGCTGGTTTTATGAGGTAAATTAAATAACATATCTAAATCAAAGATATGGAAAGACGTAATTGCAACAATTCTATCTAAAACCAAAATACTAAATTCACACAAAAATGCAAGGCTTATTGCACCGTATTCCTACTACACCAATATCATCTTTGGTGACTTCGAGGCTTTCTGGCTTGATAATATGTTTTCATCATTATAGTTTAAAGAAATTGTGAGGATACCCCTTTTATGAATGCTAATCCACCTAAATTGTCTCTTACAACATAGTCAAGGATTTAATTAAGAGCTCCTTAAAATTTTTGATCTGCCCTTATTGACAAGGAATTGTTGATCCTCAACATGGGTGCATATTATCTTCTATGAGTTTTGTCAGTTTAGCTTGTGGGATAAGTCCCTTACAAATGATACCAACTTATATCATGTTGACATTGATCTTGAATGTTGATGGTTTCAATGGCCATGTTGTATCCAGACATAATTTAGTTAGGCAAGTTATTCTGAACCTGATATCAAAAATAAAACCAACATAGAATTGACAATATATATTATATTTACATTAGTATTAGTACAATTATTTATATAATTTATGAGTACTGTGAATATATAATATATTTTTTATATTATTTAGTTAAGTCCAAATATTATTAAAATAATATTTTTTTATTAATAGATTTTGATATTAATTTAATATTTTTATAAAAAATACCAATATTTAAGAGAATTAAAAATAATATATTTTTTAAAGCTAATAAATATTATTTAAAAAAAAACATGAAAACAAATAAAATTTTGCTCGATGAATTTATTATCTACTCAGGAGAATAAATATTTACCACGGTTGGAGGGAAAATTTTTCCATATAGACACCGATGTAAAGATGCATGTGATGTCTGATTTACACTGTCGATCACCGATCTTCACGGTCGATCAAAAAAAAAATTTTTTTTAAAAATTAAAAATGAGACTTATCGAAATACATCTTTACGGTGATCGACGGTGTAAACCGGACATCATATCCATCGACTAATTTTTGGGTTAGAGGCGAAATGCGCGGTGGCAGCAACTCAGCCTTACAATATCACATGATTGCAGTAAAATAAAAGCTTGGATGAAGATTTTTTTTCTTTCTTACATTTTTGCAGGCATTTGCACACATTCCACAGTGTCAAAAATAATATTCTAACTAATTTTCTTAAAAAATAAATATAATTTTTAAGCATAACTCTATGACATATTATGTATAAATTTTATGAAATTGATAGAAAATACTATCACTCCTATTGAACGCACATTTTAAAATATCAGAATATTATTAATGTAAATATCAAATTTTAAATGATAGATATCTAAATTCATGTGATTAGAGTTGTCAAAAC
The DNA here is from genome assembly GCA_002079205.1 of Phalaenopsis hybrid cultivar. NCBI lineage: Eukaryota > Viridiplantae > Streptophyta > Magnoliopsida > Asparagales > Orchidaceae > Phalaenopsis > Phalaenopsis hybrid cultivar. The sequence goes on from JXCR01125151.1 coordinate 209,386, forward strand.
GGTTCATTGTTCACGAACAACTTGTGTTCGGCCAATAAAGAAGCTCTTATTCGGCTCGTTCGCTAAGTTAACGAGCCGAACACGACAACACAAACAAATATTTGTTCGTTCATATTAGGCTCTTTCTGCATCGAAATACTACTAATTATATATATATATAATGATAAAAATGTTAATCAAATATCAATATATTAATAAAGTGAGGTCCCTTACAAAATAATTTCCAATGTTAATCATATTGATAAAATTAATGGCAGCAAAAAAAAAATGTTATATCATATGTACAAAATCCCCATCCTCGATCACATCAGATTCCAATCGCAGCCTGCAATCCATCTCATCAAACTCAAAAGCCTGCCTGCAAAAGTGCACCCTTTTTCATCCCCATCACCTCCACCACCGTTCAACGTCCAATCACTTCTTTTCTCCCCACTCTCTCTCTCTCTCTCTCTTCTCTCTCTCTCTCTCCCCCTCTCCCTCTGGTAAATGCATGGGCCAGATTATTCTTCTTGTTGCTGCGATTCTGATAGGTATGTGTTATAATGTGCTGTTGATTCTACGGATGATAAGATTTTATGTTATGTTACCCTAACCATAGTTATTTAACTCATTGATCCTAGTCATTAATAAAGTATTAGATTTTGATTATCTGGATGATGTAAAAATCATGATAATTAAATAGACTTTATATTACTAAGGATATTTTTATGTTATGTCACAATTTGAATGGCGGTTCATAATATAGATGAAGATGATGATGGGAATGAGAGTTGGTTGGTTAGGCTAAAAACGATCGAGCCAAAAGGTGAAAGAAAAACAGTAGGGTGATCCAAATGCAAGCCATTCGTCTAAGATAGTGTCCAAACGACCCACTACAGCGAAGCCGACCCGATGTGATAATCTCTTGCTGAAGCGGACCGAGCAGAAAAGCCAGTTCTACAGGGTATCTTCGACCATCCGAAGGAGAAGCAAATACTAGAAGTATTATTGAAGACTTTGGTGTGTTAATTGGAAAGCCAAACGATTCCAAAATTTGGCATTTTTATATTCAAATCAAGTGTCTAGAAAAGAGGAATACGACAATCCTTGGATCATTTAGTTGTATTATACTTAAGGTGCTTACAAATTAAAATAAAACTACATGTGATCAAAGAAACTAATATAGACCATCCCAAGTGGTGTTTTGGGATATTGGTTTAATTTCTGAGAATGATTCCCTAAAAAATTATAAATAAGCCCTCATGCTTCCTTTGAAAAGGTGAAGGAGAAGAGAAGAGTGAGTTAACTACGAAAATTTAACTCTTAAAGTCTAGAAACTTGAACTGATCATCCGAGGCCTCAGTTAACCACCAAGGATAGTCATCGACAACTAGAGATCATCGTTAATGACCGTCTATTGTTGGTCACCACCAACCATAACTTTGATGACCCTACTACGAATATTATAACTTCCTATATCTACGTTTTTCACTATAAAAATTTAGGTTTTTTTTTATTTACGACCACAATTCGTCGATTATAATAAGAAAAATCAACGTTTTTAATGTTATTGATGGTTTATCGACAGTTTTTGGCTCATTGGTAAAACATTTGCGGTAATTCCAACACTGATTAATATTGTGACGGTATAAAAGTGCTGACGGTTATCCGACAATTTAATGTTGTAATTTTTTTTTTTGAGAAAATTCGAGTCATCGATAATCGTCAGCTCGTATACTCGACGATTATTTCTTCCTTAACCGAGAACATACATGTCAAAAAAGTGTCGCATATGTCGATTTTTTTTTATGCAAAAAAAACCTGTTGATTATGCAGCGTTTTCTTACAACCAACAGGTTTACTATAGAAAAAGTGTTGCACCTGTCAGTTTTTTTTACGCAGGTGAAACTGTTGGTTAAGTGTCGTTTTTTATAAGCAATGTGTTAACTGTCGGAAAAGTGTCGCATCCGTAATTTTTGTGTGAAGCATCTTAAGCATTCGGTTATGTGTTGGTTTTGCTTAAAGATAAGATTGAAACCATCGCAAAATCGACGATAAGCCGTCGAAAACCTATGGCATAAGAAAAAAAAATAAATTCTTTCTTTTGTATTTATATTTACACACCTATTATTACATTATTTAATATACAATTTCAAGCATTTAACGAAATAACATAGCTATCAAACAATAAATTATTCAATCAAATAATGAAATAAATAAAATGCATTTACTATTAAATATGTAGATCACTGTTCACAGTAAAAGTATATGTTCGAATGTATATAAACATAAAAAAATTCCCGTCTAATCATCCTCTCCTTTCTTTTCAAACTCATCCTCATTGTCCTTCACCGCTTCCTCCTACAATGTTTTTGTTGTCTTGTCACGCTTCCTCATCCCCTGCCAGAATGAATCCAACTCAACCTTCAACTTGACCTCAATGTTGGATCTCCTCATTCTGTGCGACAGAGGTAGAAGCTACAGGTGCAATAATGGAGGGGTGAGTGTCGTAAGCAAACCCCTGCAGCCCAAGCCCGTAGACTCAACCCTTCTTCTTTCCTCTCTACAGGTCTTACTCGAAAGGATCCCGCTCGTGGATCGTAATACCTCCTGACACCTGATATCGACTCTCCATCAGCTGTTGGAGTCTCTCATGTAAACAAAAGTAGTTACATTCAGTTAAAGCTAATATGTATTAACATCAAACTAGTTTAGCTCATCAATTACCTAGATCACACATGATCTATCATCAATCTAAAATTGGGTGGAATCTCCTTTCATGATAAGTATGTTGAGTCGTACTTGCTCTAAATGAAATCTTGAATGGCTTGAGTACAGGGGGTAGAATCTTTAAACAACAATTTTTTAGTTTATATTCAATTGAAAAAATAAAAAGATTACTGATAGTATCTTTTAAAAAAACCTAGGTGTTGCCGACAGGCTCGATGCGATAGCTGCTGCCTGTCGACTCCTACCCGATAGAGGTAGTGTGGGCCTCTTATGCACNGGGAATGAGGATGATGGTGAGGCGGGTGTGTAGGCTGGTGTGGAGGTGGGATTAGGGCAATAAAATATAAAGTGCAAGGTACAAGTACTAAAATTGAAAACACAAAATTATGAAATAAATTAAAATACAAATTCAACAAAAGGTACAATAAACTTACTCATCTTACTCGACATCGTCTGAAGAGTGACTGGAGGATGTAATCATGATCTCTTCTTCAAAAGCATTGTTGGAGTTGTATTGATCGTTGAGATAAATTTTTTCGTATTTGCCACTAGCAGCCTCTATATTGAGCTTTTCATCGATTGCATCAAATGGAAAAAAGAAACCTATCATTTCAATTTCTTGATGTGTAGAACCAATGTTCTTCTAAATTTTAATGGTGGCTCTTGGTTTATTGAAAATTACAACCACTCATTCAATGTTATCTCTTGCTCTATGTGAAAATTAAAGATAGTGAACCTAACTTGTTTGTAGGGCTAGAATAAAAGAGTCAAATTTAACATATCTTCTGTTCAGTTTCACTTCTATGTTATTATATAGTTGGTTAACCCTTATTTCACTATTAGGAATAGGATCGAACCAAGCACAATTGAATAGGAATACACTTCCTCTAACAGAGCTTGGATAACATAGTTCAACAACTTTTTTTAGAATCACATGACAGTCTATCTCATCATCTGATTTATCATTTGCTTTGACACAAAAGTCGGAATTAAAAGACTTTTTTCCTTCACCCTAGAATCTCTTATAAAACATGTACCCATTTACATTGTAAATTTGGCAGATTTTCACGATGTGCATATGTTCTCAACCAAGATCTATCAACCCCTGACCTGTCACTTAATTTCTCCAATCATGAACCTATTAATATATACATAAGAAATCCTATATTAACCAAAAGCATTGTGTCACATGAGGAATGAATATATCAATCTTAACTCACATGTGTTTTAAACCACTAGAAGAAGTTATTCTCAATCTCTCTACTTGTGTCATTGTCTTCAACTAAAATTTAATGAATCCATGAATAAACTGTTAACACATTAAAATATTGTTGAAATAGTTAATCATGACACTTTCAGATTAAAGATGTGAAAATTAAAATGAAAAATGTCATACTTAATAAAGGGTTGTACTTCGTCGCAATTGATAAGAACATAAAGTGTAGTTGCTCTAAGCTCCTAATCATTGAGGTAACTTGAAGTGCACCTCCCCAATGCTTCATCTAACTACTAAAAATTTGAAAGGTTCGATGGTGACATCAAACCCAATGACTCTTTTGTTGACTCTTCTTCCATGAATTAGTAGAAGTAAAATGTCATTGTCTCCTACAGTAAATAGTTTTCATATATCGATCCTTCTCGTCATACCTTATTCTTTGTAGGTCCCTTCAGTTTATTAAAAAATCTAAGAAATAAATGTTGCTCATTACAAAACACCAATATTTTTTATAAATGAGTGACTAATTATTTAGTCCCAATGTAATCACCTCTCAAATGGATACATTCAGTGGTACTGTATTGAACCTTCAATTAATGCCTCGTGGGGTAAATGTACAGGGAGATGCTCCATCGAGTCAAGGAAACTACGTGAATTTATTTTCTCAGGTTTGCAAAGTGTTACAGGAATGTCTCCTTCTTGCTGACATTTGTCGTCAAGCTTCAAACAAGCTGCACATTGTTTTCTGCATAATTAGATGAATTCATGCAATATGGGCATGCTAACTTTCTCGTTGTGCTACACTCAAATAATATTTCATATGCAAAAAAAATCACATATTATCCATATTAGTGTTACTTTAAGAAGGAAATTGTGTTTCCTATAGTCGTCATATGTCATGACACCTATTTCCCAGAGAATTTGCAGCTCATCTATCAACGACTGTAAATATACATCAATTCTTCTTTTAGAGCTACTAGGACCAGGTATAACTAGTGTCAGGAAGAAGAAAGGGGGTGGCATGCACATCTCAGCTGGTGGACTGTATGGTGTACCAATCACCGGCCAATAAGAGTAGGGCGAGGCGGTCTGACTGTACAGTGTGAAGCCGTCCGAGCATAACCTAGCCAGACGTTACGTGCCTTCACAACGAACTCAAGGTATGAACAATCAAAACATTTCCACACCTCATATGTTGGATGCCTCATTGAGTGGTTTTCTCCTGATCTGCTTTGATGCCACGTCATATGTGGAGCAGTACGCATAGAATTGTATTGCTTCTGTAGATGTGGAATAAGTGTTAGATAAATGAGTAGCTTGAACGAAACTTCGTTCTACCTCTTAATTTTTTTACACAGAGGTTTGAATCTAGGAGAACTATAAAATCTACTTTGATTCTCCATCACACTACTCTTGTGATATAACATACATCCATTTACACAACAGTCAATATTCTCTACTTTACGCCCTAACTTGGACACCAACTTTTTTTTCATGTATAAATCTTTAGTGACTAAATTTTTAGGTGGATTAGTCTCTTTCAGTAGGCTTGCAAATTGATTTTAGCACTTTCAAAGAATGATGTACTCTGTTTTGATTTTCAATATTCTAAAAGCTACAGATAAGCCAGAATGAGATGTGCAACCATCGCAGATTGACCTTTGAGAAACATTTAATAAATCATGAAACGTCTAAGAATCAAAATTTGGTGCCTCTTCCAGCTGCACTTGGCTCACATAATGATGTATTGTTTCATCAAATATCATTTCTCCAAGTCTGCTTGAGTCAAATCTAGATAGAAGATCAAAACTCAACAAAGGAGCGGAGCTGAATGTTATAGAGTCAACCTCCCCATGTATAGTCCAAATCCAGAAAATATCTCACATGATATTTTAAGAGTCTGCACTTCATCATACAATGAGAAATCCAATTTCCATTCTCAAAATGGAAATGCACTTCAAACATTTTTGTTGATGACATTGCAAAACATAATATTTTAAGTGAATTTTTATTTTGAGAATGAAAACTAGATTTTTCAGTGGATGAGGAAGTGAACACACTAGCTACATTTCCTTATCAGAATTTGTTTAAAAGTGTGAAAGTAATCAAGTTAAAAGTTATGGGGACGAGGATAGTTAAGTTTATGATTGACTCTTCACTCGAAGATAAAATATAACAGAAATACATTTGTGCAAAGGCTAGTGTAGTTCGGTGGCATACTATATTAGAGGGAGTCATCCTAATGGATTTTGAATCAATGTTCTGCTAATAATGATCTTCAACAAAACTAACATTATTAAAATTTCAAACAATCTAATTTGAAGTAGATCTAATTTTTAGATCTAATATTGTCTGTCATCATAGCTACACAAAACCTTGTACGAGTTTATTCTTTCAAATTTATTTTTCAAATGGAAAGCCAATCAGAGCACTGAAAATTCCCTTCACAGCAAACCCCAAATGCACTTGAAAATACGTTCTTAGAAGGAAATATTTCATATGATGTAACAGTTTTCATTGCATATTCCAGTACAAAGTCTAATTTCCATCACTGTAATGAACATTCATATTGAAATCAAAGTTGTCTGTTCCAAAATGGAAATTCCTTTCAAAATCTAATTTGCACTGCCAAAATGGGAATTGCAGCAATGAAACTTATATTTTGATGTGAATTCCATCTCTTCAATTTGAATTTCCATTATGAGAATAGAAATTAGACTTCGCACTCGAGGATAGAGTGAAAACTCTTACATCATATGAAATATTCTCTTTTAAGAACATATTCTCAGGTGCGTAGTCAATTGCGTATGAGGGCGCGACGACGAGAATATTTAGTTCTACGATTGACTTTACAGTTGGAAATAAAATACAAAATAAATATGTCCGTGATAGAACATAGTAGCTACAGTTGCAGACAATATTAAAAGAGACATCATAAAGTCTAAATAAACCATCAAAATTATTTTTTGTTAATACAAAATAATAATTATAGCTCAAAAATTAAATAATTTTTATTTTAACTCAGATTTCCTTAGAAATGACAACAATTAAGTTCAAAGTCAGAACATTATCGGCTTGTTACTCGACAACCTATCTTCTCTAATCCAAGTCAATAGAGAATCTCTCAACTTCTGATCATATAGTAGATTATTTTAACTGAGCCAGACTCCGTGATTTTTATTGTCTCTTAGGTTTTTTTCACATAAAAAATCTTGGCATCTTCTCGCATGACATTTCTTTTATCAATACGTGGCCTGGTTGGATTTCTTCGATTACCATGCACTAATTAACTAGCTATATCATTTAGTAAATATGCATTTCATTGAATTTGAATCATTCTCTTGTGATAATTACCTTTAATAATGCTGCCCTCCATCAATGACAATTTCAAGTTCAAAAAATTTTATGAATCCTAAAATGTAAAATACTTATGTGATGTCAATCACATTGCGTGTCAGTAACATCCATTTTACAGTGTCCTTCCTAAATATGGTAAGGAGACAGCTCTCTTTTTAGACAATGTTGATTCTATTATGAATTATGTTTGGTTGCCTTATGTTTTGACACTGTGGAAACCTACAAAGATAAGGAGGAGAATGATGCTAATTATAAATATTTAACTAATATTGAATATATAAAAAAAAAATCATAGAACTTTAAAATTGAAAGGGGTTTTTCTCTTGAGAGAAAATATTTTAGAAAAAAATATATTAATTTATTTATTAATATTTTTTAATTTTTTTAAATAATATAATTTAATTATAAATATCGTAGATCATAAGCTTTCTATCTTCAATTGAAATTTGAGCCGACCTTTCACAAGTGTTCATAGTTGGCTTGACTAAACTTTGTTAATGTCATATTTAATTTGTAACTGCTTTGTTTATATTAATCGAACAAGTTAAAATTTTGAATGGGTATGTAATTTTTTATATAAATTAAAAAAAAAATTCAATATATATTTTATCGTGTGGCGTGGCGGAAGATTTGCAGCGGTAGAGTGATAAATTAATGACTTAGTATTGCACAAAATTCCAACGCAAACATAGATAATAAAAAAGTTGTTCGAGGAGCCACCAATTTTTTTAAGTGAAAAAAACCTAAAAAGGAAAAACATCTATGTGAATGTGAGTACATGGGTCAACACTTCTTTTGAATTAGAGAATATAGAATTACAATGCTAATAATTATTATCGTATAATAGTCATTAAGCTTTAATAAATATATTTAGGCTATAATAAATGTAGTTCTTCGAAATAATAGTGATGGTGAGCCACAAAGGATATATAGTTGGTTGCTTCAAAGGCACTATAGTTAGTCATAAAAGCTGTAGTTGGTAACTGCAATAGTGTCAGTTGGCCACATAAGCTACAGCTGGAAAGTGTGATAATGTTAATTGGTTGCGGAGGCCATTATTGGTAGTTGTAATAGCAGTTGGCCACATAGTTTTGGTTAGTCACATTGGTCATGTTTGGTTGTTGCAATAAATTCAATTGGCCACAGAGGTCATTGTGAGAAGTTGTAGTAGTAATTGATAATAAAGTTCATACTTGGTATTTGAGCATCAGTTGTCCATAAAAATCATAGTGGGAAGTTGTAAAATTGACTGGCCACATAGGCTACATTTAGTAGCTACAAGAATATTAGTTAAGCATAGAGGCTATAGTGGAGAGTTATTAAAGTAATTGGTCATATATGTCATAGTTGGCAGTCGTGACGGTGCTTGTTTGGCCACATAAGCTCTAGTGGAATGCTATAATAACAACAATTGACCACTAGGTCAAATAAGAGTGTAATTGATAATGTCTTGCAGTGTGAGGATGATTATATGTTCATGTGACTTTGAGATATTGAAGTACAGACTTCAGCAATTGAGGATAACCGATGGATGGATTATGAATTTGCTGAAAAAAATGATTAACAATAAAAATAACATCAAGACTTGTTATTGTTTAAGTGTTATAAGAAGACTTTTAATTTTCTATAGTATGCAAGATTGCTAAGTAGTTTCTTTGAGGATTTTTAACGGCCCAACTTAAATAATTAAGGCATACAATCTTGCATTCCAAAAGCTTGTAACAACTCAGCGATATAGAGTTGTAGCTTTGGAAATGAACATGCCCATGAAATTAAAAATAGGACCACAGTCCTTCATCTTGAATTTCTGATGCAAGTTTGCAATAAGAGTTGAAATTGATGTTGAATTCTTGCATGTAATGAGTATAAAATCAATATATATATATATATATATATATATATATATATATATATATATGATTTATATTTTTGTATCAATGGTTCAATGGATAAATAGTGATGGGTTGATTGAGCAATGAATGAAGACTGTACTTTTAAGATGGTTGAAGAGAGTAGAGTACCATTTTCTCGGGGCTTTATTTAATTCCCTAAATAGCTTTTTGAAAAAAAAAGTGAGAATATATTGATTGTCAATAAAGCCTTGTAGTTCTATCAAATATTTGTTATCTTCAAGACAACAATGAAAAAATACATTCGATACATCTTGTTCGAGAATCTTCAAATGATAATGTAGAACAACGGTTAGGAAATTACAAATGGTGGGGAATTTAGCATCTAAACTAAAGGTTTTGGTGTATTCTACTTCGAGTATTTGTTTAAGGCATTGAGCGAATTTGCTAGCTTTTTAGCAGGATATAAAGGTGTAATAATCGTATTTGGTATTGAATGTCCTAGGACATCCTAAAATATTATGATTTGATGATGGAGGAGCTAAGTTCCAAGTTCTTATGATAGTGAGGTAAGAAATTCTTCTGACATGGTTTGCTTCCACTAAGGATGTTGGGCAACTTTACTATAAATCATGACACGTTGAGGCGTTATTTGATGTTGAAGTTGAAAAATTAGTTTGGGATATCAAGTGTCTGATTGCAGTCAAGTTATCATATAATGTTGGCATGTAAGAGGTGAGAGTGTGAATGAAAGCTAATCAAGTTGATTGAAAGGTATGGAATGTGAAGTGCTTTATGGGGGTGTATTGTATTAGTTGGAGATGAAGTTTTGCACGGAATATTGTGAACGAAATAGGGAAGATGAAAGAATTGTTGTAACTGTGATTATTTACATGGAACAAGAAGATGGTATAAGTAGATGTGATGAATTATAAGATGAATGAGGTTAGGTTGCAATATTGTGGGTGTTAAAAGAAAGGAATTTTCATCAAAGACAACATATCAACTTAAAATGAGGTTTTCAGAGATTGGGTCAAACTATAGATACCCCTGATAGATGTTTGAATAACCTTGGAAGGAACGATGATATGCCCGTGGAGAAATTTGATTGACTTATATTAGTCGTTGACATTGAAGACATGAGAAACAATTATGCTGAGGTTCAAATAATGTTGTAACCTATTGTACAAAAGTTCATAAGGAGTTTTCATCTTGGTGATCTTAGAGGACAAACCATTAATTATATAGATTGTTGAGGTTAGGCATCTAACCAAAATTGTTGGGGAAGATGAGTTATTAGAAGCAATGTACATGTGGTTTCAAGGGAATCATGTTGCGTATGTTCAACTACACCTTTTTATTCAGGGGTGTAGATGTTGCTTGTTGATGAGCAATTCCAAAGTTATTGAGATAAAATTTGAAACTGTTCGAGATCTTTTCGTCTCATACATTTGAGTGTAATATTATCATATTTTATCAAATTGAGTTGCAATTAGTTTGTGGAATTGAATAAAAGTTTCTAAAACTGAAGATTTTCTGAAGATTGAATAAATTTATGAAAACAACAATAAATGCCAACAAATAAAACATAATATTTATATCCATGATATGATAAAATCACAAAAGAATCTCACGCATTCAGATGTGATAATTCAAAAATATTTTGAGCACTGGTAACAAATTTAAAAAATTGGTAATCTATGACTCTTACATCGATTATGAATATGACAAACATGACATGGGAGTCTGGATGGGAATATTTTTGTCTAGCTTAGAGAGAATCAAGTGAATGTCTTGGTTAAGATGACTCAAGAGTTGATGCCACATGTTGGAGGAAGTGATTGTGATCCTGAAGGCACCAGGAAAAGAGATTGGATGCAATCCATTAAAATTGAAACATGTTTGAAAAAACTTATTAATATTAGTTGATAAATATATTTAAATAGATTATTTGGCAAAGCTTGGATACATGATAGAGATAACATAAAGTTAATTTACAAATTGTTGTAGGAAGTAGGGCATTACTTATGTGTTATAGGAATTGAGTTGCCATCACCAATTGTTACTTGATCCAGTTCCTAGTATAGAGTTGAATCTTGTATATTATCTTAATTAGTTGTTATATGAGATGAATCTCCTTAATCCAAATACTTATTAAAATTGAAAATATGTATTAATAAGCAACGTAGTTTTGTTCTAATGTTAAGCAGGCAGAAAAGAGTCGGTGTCCAATCTATGCCAACATTTTTTTTCTTGCCTTATTTTAATCCTATCCAGTAGGTTTGAATGGGAGATTGATTACATTGTCAGGTGACATGGAGCTCTTGAATCCAAATACTTACTACAAATTAAGAGCATATATCAATCAACAACATAGATTTGTTATGGTGTCTAACAGGCACAGAATTTTGGGGTTCAATTTATGCCTGCAATTAAATGTTGTTTGATCTATTTTTGAATGTGAGATTGATTGCATCGTCCTCTACCTATTGAGACCTTGAACAACTTCTCCTGTTATTATAATTAGTTATTTTTCTCTACCTCATGATCATCTCACAGTTCTGTACCCAATGCTAAGTGGCAAGAGCGAAAGGTGAGGTGCTATGTTCCCTAGTTGTTTCAACTGCCCGACTAATTTCTTCACTTATCATTAGTGAATGTAGATAATCTAGATTGATCGATTCAAGATTACTGTGGATGGCTATTTTAAGAGATTAATTAAAAGAAGGTATTACATTGAATACATATAGGATGATATCTTCACTATCAATTTATGAACAATAAGCTACAATCACACATGCCAGAGACTTAATCTCTTATATATCAGTTTACTATTTCATATATGATACGTCCTAAAAATTTCGTAGCAGTAGAGTAATGAATTATCGTCTTAGCGTTGCACGAGAATTCAACACACACAGATAAAAGAAGAGAAGTAGGCAGGAGAAGGCGCCTCGACTTTTACGTGGAAAACTCTTAAGAGAGGGAAAAACCATGGGTCTAGCCTAGTTGTAATAATCCACTATGAATGATGAGTACATAGGTTCATTCTTCCCCTTAATTAGGGAACATGGAATTAAAAAGTTGTATAACCTGACTACAGCAGGTTGCAAAGGTTATTGTTGATTGTTGTGGTGATAGTAGTCCGCCGTGAGTGTTGTAGATGTTTGCTTCAAAAGCGTTGATTGGTCAGAAAATGCGTGGTAAGAAGTTGCAGGAACGGTGGATCACCTAAGTCGTAGTGTCAATTATGAATGACGTCCGTAGGCCGCGGGGGCCGGAGTCAGGAGCTGCACGAGTTGTGAACCATGTAAGTTGTTGAGGCGAGTATGAATGGTGTTTGTATGTCGTGAGGCGGAAGTTGGAAGATGCACGAGCTGTGAACCACGTAGGTTGTTGGGGCGAGTATGAATGACGTTCATAGCTCGCGGTGGTCGGAGTCGGGAGCTGCACAAGCTGTGAACCACGTAGGTAGTTGGGGCGAGTGTGAATGACGTGCGGAGGCAGTTGGAGCCAAAGTCGGGAGATACATGAGCTGATGAGCACGTATGTCGTGGTTGGCATTTGGACCGTAGAGATGTGCTCTTGTCCTACAGACGGAAAATGTTTATTAGATTTTTCAAGTTATAACATTGACTGATAGTGTTCGATTGGTGGTGGTCGACGACGGTCAACAATGGTGGATGATACGCCTAAAATATAAAGTGTTAAAACACATTTTTATACATATTTTTTAGATATTGCGCTTTAATGGAAGATATTTTTGTGTTTTTCTTTCAGGTATAGGTAAAAAGGTGAAAAATGCTTAAAGGAGTGAAAATAAATATGTGAAAAATTGGGTAAAAGTGTTTTGGCGCCTAAGCATCAGATCCGGCGCTTAAGCGTCGATTAAACATAGAAGGTCGCGCCTAAGCGCTAGAGGCTCTGCGCTTAAGTGCCAGTGACAGTTTTTGGATGAGTAAATTCAGTTTTGCGAGTTCTGAAGAAGTTTTTGAGGCACCTAATGGCTTAATAGGTGGTTACAATCACAATGGACGAAAATTATTGCGAAAGGATGCATCTCTTGGGGAAATACATCGAATCAAGACACATTTTGAAGAGATGTCGTGACACCTTTTGGAGAATTATAAAATAAGGAAGATTGAGACTTTGAAAGGGGTCATGAAAGTACTGGAAAAGTTTTAAAAGTTCTAAAATTGGGGAGTTAGTTAGGGAGATTTTCAGGCACCACATATTTATCCTTTTTATTTTAGTTTTATATTGAGAGTATTGTAAAAGAGGAGATTCAAATGAACTTCATGAGTTTGGTGGAGGACTTGAGATAAGTTTTTATCTTTTGTTTTAGACTACTTTTGATTTTAATTAATGTATTGTTGGTTTGACAATGATTTCTACTTTTAAACTAAAGTATGGTTTTGTTTTCTCCATACAATTGTTGGTTTGACAATGATTTTTTACTTTTAAAGTAAAGTGTGGTTTTGTTTTCTCCATGGATTATGAGTAGTTTTTTTATCTTTCTTCTTAAAAT
>JXCR01125158.1:3789-14223 GCA_002079205.1 Phalaenopsis hybrid cultivar
CTCAATGTTCGCAGGAGGAAAACGCCAAGCCAAGACTAGCAGGAACAAGGCTCGCTGCTTCTTATATCAACTTCTACATTGCAAATGGAGGAATAATTGCGCCAGCATTTGGTGATGAGAAGTGGGATAAAGAAGCTTTTCATGTGCTTTCATCAGCATTTCCAGATCATAAGGTGCGCCGACACTAACATTTTTACATTGCATTTTTTTTAAACTTCTTCCTATCTCTCTTTGCCTGCAGTGATTGTTTTGTGGATGCCAAACTTGAACCCAATTAAGTTTTAGATGTTGTATTTTAAAATAAACTTTATTAAATTGTAATCACATGGGCTATTTATTATATAAATTTGGGTGTTGGGTGATAAAAAAAAGTTATTAGAGAAAAGTGTCAAAATAGTCTCTCGGCTTCTTGTAGGGGGTCATTTAGCCATAGGTTTATAAATTGTCAATTTACGCTACTCTTTTAATAGGTGTTGAAATAGTCCCCAGTTAAAACTATTCTTTTCCCAATTAAAATAGTCTGAGAGCTAATTTAGCACTTTTATATTGATCTGGGACTAAAATGATCCAATCCCATGTAAAAGTCAAGGGGTTATTTTGGCATTTTACTCAAAGTTATCATAAGGATTAAAAAGAACATATGGCTAAATCCAAGGTAAAGATGTGTGACAAGATTTGCAAAAAACTAATCTAGGATCAATGCAACATTATATACTGGAATGAATAACAAATGAGGATTTATAAAAAGCTAAAACCTTTGAATAGTTGAGATAATGTAATTGTGGTGGTGGGAATTGTGATAATGACAATTCATCGAATTTCTGCAAAACAAGATGGTACATGAAATTTCCATTGCTTTTATTCTACAAAAGGTTTCATGACAAAAAAGGATTTATAAAAGGCTTAGGATTTATTTGTTGTTGTTGCGAGATCTAGATATACCAGTTGATGTGGTATATATATAAATCAAATTGGAGAACGATTGATGAAGTGAAAAATAGAACGAGAAAAATCAAACCAAAAAAGACTACACAACGGAACAGACAAATTTACGTGGTTTGACAAATTGCCTATGTCCACGGAGTTGCAGGGGATTTTACTACTTGAGGAATTTACACCAGTCGATCACCTCGACTTACAAGAGGAATCTCTCACTCTTCGTTACTCTCTCTTCTTCTCTCTCTGTTCTTCTCTCTCTATACCGAGATACACCGAAGAAAATTCTACACCGAGATACACCGAAGAAGACAAACTTACAAGAGGAATAAACTCAATTTCTTTTCAGCCACAAGCTACAAAGAAGAAGCCTAGGGAGAACAATCCTTTTCTTCTTTCGTCTTCTTCCTTCTGTCACAAGGAACTGCTCCTCCTTGCACTTCTCTTCTTCTGCCCCAAGGAAACCTTCCTCTATCCCAAGGATATCGAAGAAGATTTCAAAGCGTGACTACTGAACCCAAGGAGAGTCATCCGAAGCTTTTATCACGAACAGGAGGGAGCAAAGTGATGCTTCACTTCACAAAAGAGGAAGACGGGAGTTGTTATTTGTGAAGAGGTGTGACTCTCCAAAGCAAAGTAACCGCCCAAGTATAGTGGACCGGGCTCCACTGTTTCTAACAATTCTCCCACTTGGAGACCGGTACACATGCTGCAACATCTCCTTCCTCAAACTGATATCATCCATTGGCGGTGTCGCCTTTTTCTTCAACATGTATCCTCCACCTTGAATACTCCACTTCTGCAACTCAAAGCCTATGTCTTCACTCCAGAAGACCAACTGAAGCTGTGCACAAGTTCAGTTTCTCAAGAGTAACACCCTCAGTTAACATATCAGCAGGCTTCACATAGTTTTGCACCTCCAAGCAATTTCCTGGATCACTCTTGTCTCTCCTTACAACTCCCACTGCATGGACAACATCTTGCTTCTGCTAAAAGCCTTTTTCAACAAGTCTAGTTTTGTACCTTACTGATTTCACGCTCAGTCTTCACCTGGTACACACACTTGTGCGATTATTTCTCCCCTGGTGGAATTTCTGTCAGCTTCCACTTGCTCGAACTTTCATCTTGCAAGATTTCTTCATAGTTTTGTGGTTCTTCAACATCTGTCAGTGGAACAATAGGAATGGGTGCCCCGGACCCACTTTCTTCTTCGCTTCCATCATTGCCCTGCACTGTGGCCTCTGGTAGATTTCCTACCACATTCAAAGCCCCTAAATCCAATATCAAGTCTTTAACAAAATTATGAACTGCCAACAATAGTGCATCATGTGATTCTTCAGATACCACATTTGCACTATCATTCTTCATCTTCTTAGGATTTCTGCAGTTCTTCTTTATGTGGCCAGTCTTGTCACAATTCCAACAGGTTGTCTGCTTACTAAACTTTGATTTTGATCTCCCTATACTTGAGTTCATGTCATGTCATCCCTCTGAAATCAACATTCAGTGTCGAACTCCAACCTGAGACCTCGCCAGAATCTTTCCTGCGAACTTCCTCAGCCAAAATCAAATCACGAATATCATCGTATTTCAATTTAGATTTACCTACAAAACTGCTAACTGTTATCCTCATGGTTTCGCAACTATTTGGCAATGAAGTCAACAAGATCAATACACATATCTCATCATCAAAATCAATTTCTATAGACAATTAATTTGTGATAGTATTGAAATCATTCAGGTGTTGAGCAACAGAAACATCTTCCGTCATCTTCAAATTGAATAACTTATTCATCAAGTGCACCTTGTTATTCGCCGATGGCTTTTCATACATATCTGATAAGGATGTCATGAGATCTGCAGTCGTTCTTTCCTTGACGATGATGTGTGCAACGGACCTTGATTGGGTCAATTGAATAACCCCCAGAACTTGTCGATCCAACAAATTCTCATCCATCCTTTCAGGTCTTTTCCCCAATAACGGAAGATGAAGTTTCTTCTCATAAAAAGAATCATCTATCTGCATTCTCCAATAACCAAAATTTGTGTCATCAAACTTCTCGATCCCTGAAATTTTCACTTCATCTGCAGTCATCATTCTTCCTCAGATTCGAAACCACGTTATGATATTAGTTGTTATTGCGAGATCTAGTAAATCAAACAGGAGAATGATTGACGAAGTGAAAAATAGAACGAGAAAAATTACACCAGAAAAGATTATACAGCGGAACAAACAGATTTACGTGGTTCGGGCAAATTGTCTACGTCCACGGAGTTGCAGAGGATTTTACTACTTGAGGAATTTACACCAGTCGATCACCTCGACTTACAAGAGGAATCTCTCACTCTTCGTTGCTATCTTTGTTCTTCTCTCTCTATACTGAGATACACCGAAGAAAACTCT
Source organism: Phalaenopsis hybrid cultivar (assembly GCA_002079205.1). Classification (NCBI taxonomy): domain Eukaryota; kingdom Viridiplantae; phylum Streptophyta; class Magnoliopsida; order Asparagales; family Orchidaceae; genus Phalaenopsis; species Phalaenopsis hybrid cultivar. Next base: position 7,130 of record JXCR01125158.1, read on the forward strand.
ACACCGAGATACACAGAAAAAGACAAACTTACAAGAGAAATAAACTCAATTTCTTTTCAGCCACAAGCCATCAAGAAGAAGCCTAGGGAGAACAATCTTTTTCTTCTTTCGTCTTCTTCCTTCTGCCGCAAGGAACTGCTCATCCTTGCACTTCTCTTTCTCTGCCCTGAGGAAACCTTCCTCTATCCCGAGGAAATCGAAGAACTCAGAGTGTGACTACTGAACCCAAGGAGAGTCATTCGAAGCTTTTATCACGAACAGGAGAAAGCGAAGAGATGCTTCACTTCACAAAAGAAAAATGCAGGAGTGGTTATTTGTGAAAAGGTGTGACTCTCTAAAGCAAAGTAACCGTCCAAGCATAGTAGACCGGGCTCCACTGTTTCTAACATTATTTGGGATCACTTTTATTTTTTTGGTTCTTTTAAACATATTTGGGATTAATTTATCCTCTTTTTTTTTGTTTAATCACTAGTTGGAGTGAAGTTGAGTCCAGTGAATGTTTTTTCCAGGTAGTAATGATCGAAGGTGCAAGGGAGATTTGTCTTGGGGGAGGGAACATACATTGTATCACTCAACAACAGCCAGCAATTCCACAAAGGAATAGTAAGTAGGATGTCTTGCAACTTATTCTGAATAATCTCTTGGCTCATTCTCTTCTGTCTAGTTCTTGCTTTGGGATGTTCAATGTATAATTACTCATGTAATTTTTAGATTAAATGAACAAAGCAGCAATATAACTAGAACAGTATCAATTCTTGATAAAAATAGACTGCTTCTGAATCTGTAATCTGTTAAATGTTTTCATTAATATTTAATCAGCTTTATTAGTTTAATTTAATGGCTTGTTGGGTATTAATTTTATTTTTTAAAAAAAATTTAATTTTTTTTTTAAATATATTCCTTTTATCAATCAACAAATGCATCAGTTTTGATGTACTCGATCTGCTTCTAATGATCAATCGTAGAAGAAAATATGGATCCTTTTTTATAAAACACTAACTTCATAGACTATAAGTTAGCAATAGTTGGAGGATTGAGAGTTCATTTCATTTTCAACTAATTGCCATTGTTTGATTAGGGCACCAATAACCACTTTTGGGAAACTAGAATCGTAAATAGTATGGTATAACATTATACTATATTTAAAATTCAATTTTCTAATTTATTTTAAATGTATTTAAAAATTGAGATTTGAGCTTACATCAGTGTAAAATGTTCTCTTTTAACTGCTGACTGGCTTCCCCCGCCAACCACAATCACCACTAGGGCAGTAAACAAGCCGAGCTTGAGAGAGCTCAGGCTTGGCTAGTTCGAAATAGCTCGTGTTCGAAATCGGCTCGTATTCGAAATTGGCTCGTGAACAGTGTGTTTATATTTGGCTTAATTTAAATATTCATGTTCGTGTTTATCTTGAAATTGGCTCGTGAACAGTATGTTTGTGTTTGGCTTGATTTAAATATTCATGTTTGTGTTTATCTTAAAATTGGATCGTTAAACTAAAATTGAAAAAAAAATATAATTGTAAGATTCAAAACTAGATCAAATCTATACAAAAAAAGATATTAACTACATTGCCACAAAAGGTGTTATGATTTAAAATTAGACATAAATAAATATATATATATANGCAAAGCGTGTGCCGCCTACATCACTTCTTTCAAGCACACTTCAAAACGCTGAAGTTAATCTATAATTTATTTTACAAATTTTAAAATTTTATAATTATTGCTACAAACTGTTAAAAATTGTTTGAAATTTTAATTCGTAAATTCACCCTTAATGTTTGACTTCAGAATAGATCTTGTATTACATTTTTTTTTCTATTTTATATCCAACTTTTGAGTTGTACTTTATATTTTATAATTGTTAATGAATGTATTCATAAATTAATAAATTAATATAACCTATTAATGCTCTAGTTTAATAAAAACACCAATTCACTTGGTGTTTTGCAATTTGAAGTAAAAAATAAAGCCTAGTGCTTCTTATTGCGTCTGTAATTGGATAACACCAATTTTCATAACTAACACCTAAAAATTCATATTTACATCCATACCACTCAAATCTTTAATATCACACTGAAAAATCACCATCACTATCTTTTTCACGGAAAAATAAACATGTTCATCCATAGGTTTATGCACCAATATGCTACAAGTGTAAATACATAAAAATTGTGTGGTATGCATGTAAATTTCCCAAAAAGTAAAATGGAGGATTAAAACAAAACATGGAAAAGCAAATATAACAGTTCAGTTGTAGAACTCAAGGAACAACCAAATTTAATTTCATGAATAAGAATGGTTTGCTAATTATTTGAAAAACTAAAAAAGCCAATAATGACAGAAGTAAATATAACCAATTAACTGGATTTGAGATGAAAAGGCATTAGCTCAAGTAGTGTATTTCTCAGTTTCTAACGGTTTCAAGGTGTAATCTCAGCAGGCGTGGATGAATTACCCCGGGTTCATATAGATTTAATATATAATTGGTCCTGCGCCCATCTTATATTATCTAGCTGGCTTTATGCCTGCCTTATACTGTAATTGAGTCCAATAAATGAAAATATGGGATTTTTTTTTTTATCTTTAAATAAAAAAAGCAAAGGGTTATGCTGTTCAAAAGCTAAATTAAGGGACTTTAAATAAGAATAAAAGAAAAAATTTAAGAAACAATGGAAGAAGAAATATTGCTCATTTGGAAGAAACTAAATGGGAAGGTAAAAAGTCCCAAGACCCTAGCGAAGGTTGAAAGCTATTATGTTGGAATGATAGCAATAATGATAATATTGGCATAGTATTGGATAGAAAGTTGACAGATTAAATTATTGAAGTGTTAGGATTGATGATAGCATGATTGCACACCTAATCTGATTAAAGTATAGTTTCAAAAATAAATTTACGAAAACAACAAATGAACTATTACAACCATCTATGATAATGAGCAGAGTATTTACAGAGGTGAGGCGTACTTCAAACGGACATCAAAATGAAACAGACTGCATATGAAAGGATTCATGGTAGGTGCAGAATAGGAGAATTTAAATATACTTGTTTTTGCATTTGTACAAGACCTTGCATTAGTGAATGCATATTTTAAAAATAAAAACAAAAAATTAATTTAAAAATGAGAATTCAAACGATAATTTTTTTTTCTTTTTTTTAAAGATAAAGATATCTTTGCAAGAATTTCAAGGTGATTCCAAGAAAAATTTGTCNATACAAGAGAGAATTTGTCAATGGCACCTGATGCTCAGCGGAGGTTCCACGCGGTTCAAACAAAATCAGCCAAATCAGCAAGTTTGGTGAGAGAGCGTAGATTGCATTCCTGGAACCCAAATCAAATTTTGATTAGATTAATTATCATACCCGCATGGCTTGGCATGGCATATATGCAATGCAATTTCTGATTTGTATTNTACAAAAGAGATTTGTCAATGGCACCTGATGCTCAGCAGACGTTCCACGCGGTTCAAACAAAATCAGCCAAATCAGCATGTTTGGTGAGAGAGCGTAGATTGCATTCCTGGAACCCAGATCAAAATTTGATTAGATTAATTATCATACCCGCATGGCTTGGCATGGCATATATGCAATGCAATTTCTGATTTGTATTAACAAAAAAAAAACAAATGGGGCATTTATATCCATACCACACAATTCTTATGTATTCAAAACAATCTTTTTAAAAACACACTTTGAAGCGCGTTTTGGGAACAAAGCAAAGCATGTGCCGCCTACATCACTTCGTTCAAGCACACTTCAAAACGCTGAAGTTAATCTACAATTTATTTTACAAATTTTAAAATTTTATAATTATTGCAACAGATAGTTAAAAATTGTTCGAAATTTTAATTCGTAAATTCACCCTTAATGTTTGACTTCAGAATAGATCTTGTATCACATTTTTTTTCTATTTTATATCGAACTTTTGAGTCGTACTTTATATTTTATAATTGTTAATGAATGTATTCATAAATTAATAAATTAATATAACCTACTAATGCTCTAGTTTAATAAAAACACCAATTCACTCGGTGTTTTGCAATTTGAAGTAAAAATAAAGCCTAGTGCTTCTTATTGGGTTTGTAATTGGATAACACCAATTTTCATAACTAACAACTAAAAATTCATATTTACATCCATACCACTCAAAACTTTAATATCACACTGAAAAATCACCATCACTATCTTTTTCACGGTAAATTAAACATTTTCATCCATAGGTTTATGCACCAATGTGCTACAAGTGTAAATATCATACTTGTCAGATATGTAAATACATAAAAATTGTGTGGTATGTATGTAAATTTCCCAAAAAGTAAAATGGGGGATTAAAACAAAACATGGAAAAGCAAATATAACAGTTCAGTTGTAGAGCTCAAGGAACAACCAAATTTAATTTCATGAATAAGAATGGTTTGCTAATAATTTGAAAAACTAAAAAAGCCAATAATGACAGAAGTAAATATAACCAATTAACTGGATTTGAGATGAAAGGGCATTAACTCAAGTAGTGTATTCCTCAGTTTCTAACGGTTTCAAGGTGTAATCTCAGCAGGCGTGGATCAATTACCCCGGGTTCATATAGATTTAATAGATAATTGGCCCTGCGCCCATCTTATATTATCTAGCTGGCTTTNATCAAATCTTTAATATCAAACTGAAAAATCACCATCACTATCTTTTTACGGTAAAACAAACAATTTCATCCATAGGTTTATTCACGAATGTGCTACAAGTGTAAATATCATATTTTACATGTCGGATATGTAAATACATAAAAATTGTGTGGTATGTATGTAAATTTCCCAAAAAGTAAAATGGAGGATTAAAACAAAACATGGAAAAGCAAATATAACGGTTCAGTTGTAGAGCTCAAGTAACAACCAAATTTAATTTCATGAATAAGAATGGTTTGCTAATTATTTGAAAAACTATAAAAGCCAATAATGACAGAAGTAAATATAACCAATTAACTGGATTTGAGATGAAAGGGCATTAGCTCAAGTAGTGTATTCCTCAGTTTCTAACGGTTTCAAAGTGTAATCTCAGCAGGCGTGGATGAATTACCCCGGGTTCATATAGATTTAATAGATAATTGGCCCTGCGCCCATCTTATATTATCTAGCTGGCTTTATGCCTGCCTTATACTGTAATTGAGTCCAATTAATGAAAATATGGGATATTTTTTTTTTATCTTTAAATAAAAAAGCAAAGGGTTATGCTGTTCAAAAGCTAAATTAAGGGACTTTAAATAAGAATAAAATAAAATTTTAAATTTAGATGCAATGGAAGAAGAAATATTGCTCATTTGGAAGAAACTAAATGGGAAGGTAAAAAGTCCCAAGACCCTAGCAAAGGTTGAAAGCTATTATGTTGGAATGATAGCAATAATAATAATATTGGCATAGTATTGGATAGAAAGTTGAAATATTAAATTATTGAAGTGTTGGGATTGATGATAGCATGATTGCACACCTCAATCTGATTAAAGCATAGTTTCANTATAGCAATAATAATAATATTGGCATAGTATTGGATAGAAAGTTGAAAGATTAAATTATTGAAGTGTTGGGATTGATGATAGCATGATTGCACACCTCAATCTGATTAAAGCATAGTTTCAAAAATAAATTTACGAAAACAACAAATGAACTATTACAACCATGCATGATAATGAACAGAGTATTTACAGAGGTGAGGCGTACTTCAAACGGACATCAAAATGAAATAGACTGCATATGAAAGGATTCATGGTAGCTGCAGAATAAGAGAATTTAAATATACTTGATTTTGCATTTGTACAAGACCTTGCATTGGTGAATGCATATTTTAAAAATAAAAACAAAAAATTAATTTAAAAATGAGAATTCAAACGATATTTTTTTTTTCTTTTTTTTAAAGATAAAGATATCTTTGCAAGAATTTCAAGGTGATTCCAAGAAAAATTTGTCTGCACAGCATAGAGTAAGAGTGATGAAGCTTCTCGTAACATGATAAGAATTGAATCCCATGGAAGAGATTGGGGGAAGGACAAGAAGGAAAACCAAAAGAATAGGGAAAGGAATCAATCCAATAGCCAAGCATCCAATCAATGATTCAGTATAAAGTGAGCAACATTATTTATAGCAAGAGGTGATAACTACATAAGAGTAAATATGAATTCAATCTGTTCTATCCAAACTCATCTAATAATTATTTAACTGGGCTATATTCTATTTCTTTAGTTCTTATAACTAAATATTTATTTATTATAGGAATATTTGCTAATTCTTTATCTTTTTCCCAATGTTTTAAAGGATTCTCGCCTAATATTTGAATTTGTTCAGCTAATTTAAATATTTTTTCTAAAGGTTTTGGAATCTGCTATGTAGAAATAGTATCTTGTTTATAAAATGTAGTTAAATAATCTAAAACTTCTATATCTNTCTTTTTTTTAAAGATAAAGATATCTTTGCAAGAATTTCAAGGTGATTCCAAGAAAAATTTGTCTGCACAGCATAGAGTAAGAGTGATGAAGCTTCTCGTAACATGATAAGAATTGAATCCCATGGAAGAGATTGGGGGAAGGACAAGAAGGAAAACCAAAAGAATAGGGAAAGGAATCAATCCAATAGCCAAGCATCCAATCAATGATTCAGTATAAAGTGAGCAACATTATTTATAGCAAGAGGTGATAACTACATAAGAGTAAATATGAATTCAATCTGTTCTATCCAAACTCATCTAATAATTATTTAACTGGGCTATATTCTATTTCTTTAGTTCTTATAACTAAATATTTATTTATTATAGGAATATTTGCTAATTCTTTATCTTTTTCCCAATGTTTTAAAGGATTCTCGCCTAATATTTGAATTTGTTCAGCTAATTTAAATATTTTTTCTAAAGGTTTTGGAATCTGCTATGTAGAAATAGTATCTTGTTTATAAAATGTAGTTAAATAATCTAAAACTTCTATATCTACATCTGAATTATTTGTTTCTAAAATTTTTGTTGTAGTGTTTCTTTTTGGTAACCCACCACGCTTCTCAACGTAACTCGGATGATTATCAGTATAGATTACGGAAGTATTTTTACTTATTGTTAAAA
>JXCR01125161.1:17311-32388 GCA_002079205.1 Phalaenopsis hybrid cultivar
GAAAATTATGGAGTCAGTTTGACTTCATCTTTTTCAAAACCCAACTTTTTTTAATGTCCTTCCGAAGCGGGCAACGGGATTTCAATTCCGATGACCGACAGCTTCTTACGGGCAAACTCCACACCAAAAATAGTGCCGACAACTTTCATATTAGAGTCAATTAGTGATTTTACTTTCATAGTTTAAAGTTTTTGTGATGAGATTTAATGTGAAACTTTTTGTAAGAGTGTTGGAGAAGAAGAAAAGAGAGAGATATCTTCTTCCTGTATTTCTAAGGAAGGGCTACAAAGGATTTGCTTTGAGAAAGAGTTTTCAGATAAGTATTGTTTGTTTATCAGTGTTATATGAACTTTCTTTTTTATATGAAATTTGTGTTTTTCTATTTCTTTCTCATGAAGTCTGAGTAGCTCCCTCTATCTTTCTTCCTACTCTGAGATATGGTGAAATGAAGAGATAATATTTGTAAAATAAATTGTGATGGTTTTTCAACTTCGAACTTAATTTACTTTTTGATCTAGCCAATTAAATTTTTAAAATGTGTTGTGAAACATATGATCCAGGAAATGGAGTATAAGTTCTACAACAGAGTAAGGATCACATTTAATTCCATGAAGGAGAACATCATTTATGGAATTAAGTGCAAATAAATAAGGAAATATTCCTTACTGGGTGTAGAATTGGAGAACCTTTAGGGTGACAGACTAAAATCTTCAATTCAGTCTTAGTGTTTAAAAACTAAAGCGAGAGCTAGCCTCCAGGTGAAGGGAAGTGGGAGCTCTGGAGTGGGAGTCGGTATCCTCCTAGCCTAGCCACGGATTTACGGACTAACACTGAGATTAGCCAATGATTTTTTATGCACTGTATCAGGGTAGAGAATTAAAATTGTTTTTATTTTGCACAATACATATTATGAACATTTATCTCATCTCATTTTACCATAGCCTCATTTTAGTGAGACAGATGTTTTTTTTCACATAAGAATCTCTGTTACATAACATAGTTAATAGATTAGTATTCACTGTTTTAAATTTTACATATTTGATTTGATAGAAGTTTAGAAATTTAATTTTGATTACACCTCAATAATTGAAATTAGTGATAGTGATTTCAATTGACTTTCTGTGAATTTCCTAGCAAATTTGTCATTTCCAATTTAAATCTTCCCCATAGGATCGATATTTGGGGCTTAAATAGAAAGTCCATTATTACTTGATAGTGATACGTATACTTGCGTAAAATTTGAATAATAATTGATTATACTTAATTAAATTTTACACAATCTATCGCAACAAAAAGTAAGATCACATACTTTAGTTTAACAAATAAAACAGTATAATTTAAGAAAATCTTTTAATAAATAAGATTAAAACTATGAGTATAAGAATACTTAGTAATCAAATCTAAGATTTCTGAATCAACATTTATTTCAAGAAGAACTATAATTTGTTATATCAATGATACTTAGAATATCCATATGAAAAAGAACTTCATGAAAACTTTACTAGTAAGGATGCTAATACTCAAATAAAAGTTTAGAAAATGTAATAAAGCATTTTCCTCAAGTTGATTTAAGTAAAGTCAATTTTCAATTAGGCATCTCCTAACATTCTTTTTTTTATTTTTTCTGTTCTTTTTGTCCTTTCTCTTTTTTTTTATTCAAGATCTTTTCAGTCATTTCTTTTCTTTTTCTTTTTCAAGTGAGGATTATTATATTTGGATAGCCTTTAAGAATTTTAAACTCCACTATCCTCTTCTTAAAGTCAAAACTCTTTACTTTTCTTTACTTTATAAGTTCATATTAGTTTATAATTTTTCATAAAGTTTCATTCTTTTCTTCTTACATGAAACTCTAAAATTCTTAATACTTCAAAATTACAATTTCTTTTACTTTAAATAGAAAAACATAGTTTTATCTAGTCATACCAAATATCTTTAACTTTAGAATTAACCTTCGTTATTAAAAACTTTTACTTAACTTTACCATATTATTTACAAGCATAAATATAGTCATTTAAAGTTAAACTCTAATATCCAAAATCATGTTAAATTAATTTTAAAAATATAGTTAAATGAGGACAAATAAAATTTAGTTTTTATTTTTCCCCCCAAACTTGAATTTTAAATATTTTGTACTTAATTGTATAAAATGTAACAGGAAGAAAAAGTAAAAGTTGAATCTACTAACTACTACAACATCCTATCAAGTTCATATACGTGCATAATCAGGATAGAATGACTGCAAGAGAAAGTAAATTTAGCCTAAAAAATGCTTGCAATAATATTAAACTAAAATGAAGTATACTAACTTTAAAATTTATTTTTCTTCCTACCCCCAAAATTGATTTTAAACATGTATAACATTCAAAACAAAAAAATATAAGCAAGAAGAAAAACAGTTTAGAAAGTCTATCTATCACAATCATCTACAAGTATTCATCAGGACAGAATAATATGCAATCGAAAGTAAGTCTAAACTAAAACATGCTCAATAAAATGAAAAGAAAGATCTAACAATCAGAACAGGTATCAGCTTAGGAACATATATATTTATGTGTTCTCAAAATCTTTATATTATGGTAACACAAACACAAACACAAACACAGATGATAAATGAGGTCAATTCTTCCTTTAACTTATTACATCTCACTAACTTACTTCCAATTTCTAACGGAATCACTACACAAATATATTGGGTACTTATAACTAATTTTATAGATTCACAATCCTAAAGATAAGATTCCCTAATATATTGGCTCGCGAACACCAACCTCAAGTGTCACCATATCCCATTAATTAAGCACCTCTAATAGTTATAAACATAGTGTAAATTCATCTACATGTTACTCATCGAATAGGTTAGTTACTCCTATCAAATGAAATAAAAGTCAGAGAAAAGTTGTAACAAAATTGAGATGGAACTATCACAGTTGAAATTCATAATGTCTCTTGTAAAACTTAAGTATGGGTAAGCCCCAAATTGTAGTGGACTCGTCAATTCAACTGCTACAAGAGAACATACAAGTCTAACGGTAATAAGAAGTTAAGGAATCATCTCCCTCATAACACACAAAAATCAAATCAAACTACTAATAATCCAAACATCTACCAATCATCAATCAAACTGATCAATCCACACTAAAGCAAACACAATACAACACTAACAATCGTAACTCTCAACACACTATATCAAACTACACTGATAACTATGAATTGTCTCCCATAAAGTACTTTGTTTAACATCGTCAGCCTGACAAATGACTCCACCTGGATCAAAATTACATTTAAGTATTCCTTGATCAATCACCCAATCTTTTACAGATCCAGGGATTCCAACAAAGTCCTCAAATTTAAAATTTTTCTTTCAACTTTTCCTTTTTATATTGATTCATATCTTTGTTCCTCATATTTTTTTCTAGATCCAATATTCTTCTAGTGATTTTTTCAATTCTCATATTAATATCATCCTTAAATTTTTTAATAAATGAATCTTTATAAGATAATTCATGATCTCCCAAATTTTGAATCAGATTCTCTCTAGATAATTCAAATGCTGGATCAAATTCTTCTAAGTTGCTCTTCTGTTCATGGTTGTCTTTCAGTTCATTCCCTTGATACTGAGTAAATGGTAGAGTTTCTATATTTATCCTAGTTGAGGAAATAGGTTTTTATAATTCCATGGGAATTTTTTTCATTAGTCTTTCAATCTCCTTATTCTCATTTCTTAACTCAAAGTTCTTTTGAAACATATCCTCAAATTCTCTTCTAAATATTAGTTCAATAATTTTAAATTACTCATCATTCATCTCCTTATGATTTATCTCAGGGACACTAGGTAAAATCTCTGGGGGGTAACCGTTAATTGCATTAATAATTTACCCCAGTTGGTTTTTCATATTTTTTTATTATGACCTCTTGATTTTCTAGCACACTCTTCATTTGAATCATAACCTCATCTAACATTAATTCCTTCTCCTCATCCTGTGGGTTGGAGTTAAATTGAAGAGGATTATTAATTGAGTTAATAATCTACCCTAGTTGGTTTTTCATATTCCTTATTGCGGTCCCTTGACACTCCATCTCACTCTCCATTTGAATAACAACCTCTTCTAATAAATCATTCTCATCATTATGGGGGTTGAAGTCAAAATTACGAGGAAAATAAAATTCATCATTAAAATAGCCATGATTATTCCAACTACATGTTCGATTAAATTGATTATCTTCCCAAAATTGGTCTTCTCCTCTAAAATTATTATTTTTGTTAAAATTCAAATGATTTTCTCAACCTGGATTGTAATAATTAGAATAAGAATTATGTATCTTATGATCAATTTCAATCCATTGTCCAAATGAATTTTTTCTTAATAATTGGGGTTTCTTGAGGATATCTTTCTATGTATTGATTCAACTTCCTCTCAATATCTTCAACCTGAGAAATTAAAATTGTAAGAATATCTTCTTGAAAATTTGCCACTCTCTTGAGGTTTACTCGTTCAAATCTACTAGCATTATAATCTAAATCTGAATATTCATTATGTCGTTGATCTGTCATTTCTACATTAAATTCATGGAGTCTTTTCAAATCTTTCCCAAAAGTTCTCTCCAAATTTGACTTGTAAAATTCAAGGTCTACAGCTTCTGAACTATACATGCAAATCTAAAGACTTAACTAATACGACAAATATCAAAAATATTTTTGGTATTTTGGTTTTTCTTTGAAATAAACACATAATAATTAAACACACTATATAATAAAATTATAAATTACAAATGTAAGTCTTACAGGTTTAACTAAAATTCTTCTAAAGTTCTTACCAAAGTTTCCCCGGCAACGGCGCCAAAAACTTGATGTGCCCCTAATGTGTGTTATTTTTTGTGCATTTTGTGTCAATTTAAATCTCTGGTAACAGTGCAAAAAACTTGACCCGTCCCAAAATTACGCAGTAATTTAGCTTCCAAAAATATGGCCAAAAACTTGACCCAATTTATATTAAGTAGTTAATGTGCAAAATCAAAATGTTATAAAATATATCAAATAGTTCACAGACTAGTGGTTTTATGCAAGTGCATGTACCGCTGCAATTAATATAGGACTTTCTTTAAAAACCCCAATATCAATCCCACGGAGAAGCGCAGTAAGAAATCCCTTAGGCTAATTCTAGTCTACTACTATCAAGTCTTAGTTTGGAAGATAAAAATTCTTGTGATAATAACATAAATCACAATATTCAAACTATAAAACTTAAAGTAAGAAAAATAAGTTAAAATGGGTTTAATGAATGCTGACAAAAATGTAACTAAGAGAATAAAGTTTACAAAACTAATTTATAAACTTCAAAGTTAAATTTACTAAGACTAAACAAAGTTTTGTGACAAAGAGTTCAAATTTAAGAAAGCATCATTCCCCTTTACAATGAGTACATGGATTGTGAAGAAATTAAAATCATTTGAAAATATATAGAAATAATTGTGTCAAATAGGAGCAATCTTATTCTTTACCCTCCAGAGTTTTTTCCATAATTCCATGGTTAGACTGGGAGGGTAACGGTTGCCACTCTAGAGCTCCCACTACTCCCTCACCTGAGGGCTAACAATCTCGCATCAATTTCCAATCAACTGGACCAAATTAGGGGTTTTAATCTATCACCTTAAAATCTACAATTCTGCGTCCAAGAAAGTATATTTTCCAATTTATTTGCACTCAACCACATGGATGAAATCATCTCCCATGGAATCAAATATGATTCTCACTATGTTGTAGAAATCATAGCCCTTTCGGAACATATGTTTCTCAATATATTTTAACCATTCAATTGGCCAAATTGATAAGTAAATGAAGATCAAAGTTTGAATCATCACAATTTTTTTACATTTAAAATCATATAAAACAAAGTCAATTCTTCACAAAACCAAATCTAATTGTAGGGAGAAGGATAAAGAAGACTACTCAGAATTCATGAGAAGAATACAAAAAAACTCAGATTTTATTAATAAAACTAAAAGACACAACTTATCTCACAATCCTTCTCAAGAAAATCCTAAAAGTTCTCTTTAAGCCTTTCTCTCCTTACAAGAACTCTCAATTCTCTCTTAGAAATGTAATGAAGAAGAAATCTATCACCTTCCCTCTCCTCTTACAATCCTTGAAGAAAATCTACAAGCCCTTACCTCTCTCTCTCATGCCACACACACACACACACTAACACACACGCCCCTAAAAACTCTTCTTCAAGCCTTAAACTTCCCTCTCTTTTATAAAAGGCTGCCTCCCTCCAAAAAGAATTCAAAATTCCCTAAAAAATTCTATCCAAAAGTCAACTCTTTTGAATTTAAAAGACATGTCCATTGATCCAAGAAACCTATCCCTTCATAAAAGAGCCTTCCAAAGTGTTTATGTGCATTGAATCACTCCAAGGGGTGTTTAGAATAAGTGTCCCTTTGAAAATTCACCCAAAATTCATCTTGAACTGTCTTAATCCGTAAAACGTTGTCTCTAACGCATCATGCGCCAGTTCTCTGGATTTTGGCGCATCATGCACTGGTTTGGCACATCATGCACCACTCTACAGTAGCTCCACCATTTTGCTTTGTTTGGCTCCATTTTAGCTCCATTTCGTCTCATTTCACTTGTGTTTCTCTCCTAACAGATATACCTACAAAAATAAGCATGAAAACAACCTTTCTTTAAAGTGTAAGTTAATTTAAAAAAACATGTGAGAAATGTAAAGTAAACTAAGCATAGAAAGACATATCAAAATGTGTCAAGTCAGAATTTTCTTTCTTGCTCGTTTTTACTCCAAATTGCACCATTTTTGCTTCATTTTCTCCAAAAGTTCATTTCTTGTACCTGAAACCAAAAATATGCAAAATTTATTCCTTTAAAGTGTAATATCATTAAAAATTATTAAAATTGAGCATAATATATATATGAAAAAGTAGATAATTTTTAGGCGTGTCAGAAAGTCACCATTTTTCAAATCTTATGGCTTCCCACTCTAATGAAACCTTTAGATATGAAATTTTCAACAGGATGAAGTTCATTAGTTTTGATGCACAGAAGTTATACAATCGAGTTCTTATGGAGAAGAGATTAATCATGGAATGAAGCTTTGTGAATCGAGGATTCAACACACCAAATACTCGAGTGTAGGAGATTATTGCAAAAAGAAGTTGGGAAGCACTTTGTTATACCACTGTCTTCGTAGTAGTTCATGTGGTGAAAGATTTTTATGTTAATCTTCATGGAATTAACCAAGGAGTCATCTATATTCAAGGAAAGTGGATACAAATCACTCCTTTGACAAAAAACGACATGTTTATGATTGAAAGTGCTCCTATTTGTCACTATGAAAATTTTGTCCCTAAGAGAGACAACATGAATGAACTTTATTGATTCATTACAGATGAAGATGCGAATTAGGAGACAAGAGATAACGGACATGTAAGTTTTCTTCATCATTATTGAATCCTGCATCGAAGGCGTGACATTTCTTTACTGCATCAAAACTACTTCTTACTATGAAAATCAGTAAAGTGATGAAAGAAAGTGCGATTTTGAATTAATATATTCAAATCGGAAGACCCATTGATGTGGGAGCTTTAATAGTAAAGTCTATTTTAGGTTTAATCATCAATGGATTGACTTCTGGACTATGACATCCATCTACCATATTCCTGTTGTGCAACCAATTGCAAGTGCCTTATGAAAGTTGGGAAAAAAGTGCTTCTCCCTTGGAAGCCAATGACCCAAAAGTTTATAGCAACTGCACAGGAATTGGTGAAAAGAATGATATGAAATATTGATGGATCAATCATCACAAAATTCATCGCCTATTCAGCCTTACTTTAGTTTGAATGTATTTTTGAAAAGAGTTAAGAAGTCGGAAAAAGAGATACAAAATCTTATGCATTCAATTGAAAACATTTTTGAAATGCTTGACCACCTGAATTGAAGGATGAAGGAACACTTTGAACACATTGGATGAATTGAAGAAGGTTTACTGCACATGTTTAAGATAAATACTTGGGTTGAAGAAGATTCGATGGACAAATTTCCTCACCGACCTTTTTACGACAAATTTCCTCACCGACACTTTTATAACTTGTATGTGCTCTACCAATCCATGGGAAACATTTAAGAAGATGAAAGTGAAGAAAATTTTTGAACTCGTTATAGTATGATATTTGTAGTTATAATTGCTTTTATATGTTATGTGTTTGTATAGGATTTAATTTACTTTTATTGCGGAACCTTATGTGTTGTTTTGTAAATGTTTGATATTTCAGCTTTAGAGTTAGTTTGTTGGCTTGATTTCAACGTTGAATCGGATGTGTTGACTTGAAAAAAGTTAGTTTGTAATCGTTTGGGTTTTATATATAAATGTGAATTTTGTGTTGTTTGTGAAATTTTATTAGAACATTCTTTAATTATGAGTATAAATGTTTAATTAAGTTAATTAGAGGTTGATGTAGTGTGATACGCAGCAGATTTTCAAAGAAAATCGAAAACTGAAAATTTTTTGTGTTGACGCCAGGTTTGGCGCCTGCGGTGGCACTTTACCGAAAATGTCCAGATTCACTTAAAACCACAAAATAACCATGTAAAACTCTATTTTTACTACTTGGGTCATCTCCTACCTCTAAACCAAGGCCAAAACTCAATCTGGGGCTTGACATTTTATGAATTTGAAAAGATTTTAAAGCCTAAAAGTTTTGGATTTCATCTTCTCTTTGTAAGACCTTCACTTTAATTTAAAAATGTTTTATTTTCACCATGAATTTATCCTACATTTTGGGAATCCAAAAATTTGAGAGTTTTTTGAAAAAGTTTAAAGAGAACCCATTGTGAAAAGCTTCTTACCAAATATTCCTACTTTTGGAGTTTGATTTATGTTATTGTGAGTTTATTTGGATTTTATTTAAATTTATATATAAATTCTTATGGCTCCAAGAGTAAATAGAATAAAGCCTACGGTAGATTTTGATGCAAGGAGATTTGTTAATTTTAAGGCTCAACATAATTATAATACTCAAATGGGCTCGTGGAAGTTGATTCAAGAGCGAGCATTTTCAAATCCTGGAGGAGAGATCAAAAGATTGATTATTGATCAGAAGTGGGAAACTTTCTGCTACTTCATCGTAGTAGCCATTGTTCCGGTGATTCAAGAATTTTATGTCAATCTTCGGGTGACCATGGACGACCTCATTTATGTTCGAGTTAAGCATGTTGAATTTACTCAAAGAAGAATCAATGCACTTTATGGGCTGATAAATGAATTTCATTGTGAGTATGTTGTATTTGTGATAATTGATTCATCACTTGATGAAGTAATTGCCTATCTCACTGATGGAAGAGGAGAATGGAAGGTTAAAAATAATCACAAAGTCAATTTCTCCACTTCCATGTTAAATGTTCAATCTAAAGCATGGCATTTCTTCATCTCTGCAAAGTTACTTCCAACTATTCTCCTGAGTAAAGTAACTAAGTAAAGAACAGTGTTGAATTTTTGTATTCAATAAATGAAAGTAGTTGATATTGGTGCTCTTATTGTGCATAATGCTCAGACCATGCTAGAAGTGGGATATCAAGTGGTTTGGGATATCCTGCCCTGATTTTCACTTTATGTGAACAATCAGGAGTAGAATTTGGTAGAAATGAGGAAATGTTGCAACCACTAAAACCTATTGGAAAACCCATTGTGCATAATTTTGAATCATTTCCTTGATATAGGAGTGGAAGTATTGATAGACACTCCACATCAGTTGCAGGACCATCTACTTCCAATTTTGTTTCACTTGAAAACATTATGGAAAAGCTAAAGGTTCAACAATCAGATCTCATAGCATTGTAGAATAGGATATGTGGCATAGAAGCCAAAAATGCCTACAATGATGAATATAAGCAAAAAAGAGTCCAACACGACATTGCATATGAAGAGGCAATGAAAAGATTTTTGAAGGGTGATCATACTGTAGAGTTTCCTACATGCCTCTGCTTCACGCCTTATGTGCAAGAAGAAGAAAAAGAAGGAGAAAAGGAAGAGGAGGATGATAAAGAGTAAAATTTATTTGGGTTTTTGTTTTGTTTTATTATTGAAGGTATAAATTAGAACAATTTATGTGTTTGGTTTGTGAACCTATTGAACTGGTATATGTAATAGCAAATAGTATATTTTTATTTTTTAGCATTTTTAGTTGCTTTTTTTTTACTGTTTTTGTCTTTAGTTTATCTTTTCTTAGCAAATCCTTTGATATATTATGTCATTTAATGCTTGAAAGCCTGTAATTTTTAAGTTAGCACCTACAAAATATCAAGAGCCAAGTTTCAAATTCAGAATCTTCTACATGTTAGTTTTATTTTTTTAAGCATTTACTGTTTTTTTTTTCACCTAAAAATTTTTTATACTACATGCTTTACTTATTATTTAAAAATTTTAAGTTTGGGGGGAAGAAAATTTTCTTAAAAAAAAAGAAAAAAAAAGTGAACTAAATTTTATTTGTCATCAATTAACTATACTTTTAAAATTAATTTAACATGACCATGGATATTAGAGTTTAACTTTAAAAAACTATATGTTTGTTTGTAAATATTATGGTAAATTTAAAAAAAAATCTTTAATAATGAAGCTCAATTCTGAGTTAAGATATTTAGTATGAAAGAATAAGACTATGTTTTTCTATTTAGAGTAAAGGAATTGTAATTTTGAAGTATTAAGAATCTTAGAATTTCATGTAAGAAGAAAAGAATGAAACTTTATGAAAAAACTTCAAAGCTAAAATGAATTTATAAAGTGAAAAAAGATAAGAAGTATTGACCTTAAGAAGAGGATAGTGAAGTCAAAATTATTAAAGGTTATCTAGATATAGTAATCCGCACATGAAACGAGAAAAAAAAAGGATTGAAAATGATCCTAAATAAAATAAATGAAAAACAAAAAGAAAAGAAAAAATATGTGAGGAGAAATTTGAGAAGATGTCTAATAAAAAATTGGCTTCACTTGAATCAAATTGAAGAAAAATGCTTTATTACATTTTTTAAACTTGTATCTGAGTATTAGCATTCTTACTAATAAATTTTTCATGAAAATTATTCTCATATGGATATTATAAGTATCTTTGATATGACAAATTACAATTCTTCTCGAAATGAATGGAGATTCAAAACTCTTTGACATGAATACTAGGAGTTCTTATACTTGTAGTTTTAACTTAAATTGTTAAAAGTTTTTCTTATGTTATACTATTATATTTATTAAAATAAATTATAGAAGTTTATAAGTTAATCTCTGTCATAAGTCATATTTTTATATAGTAAAAGGGTCACTTGAGGACAAGTAACATTTAAGTTCGGGGAATTTTGATACACCAAAATAATGTATTATTTTATGTATACATTTTATGCTTAATTTGGTGGTATTGCACTTTAAAGAATGATATTTTTCATATTTTTGTTGCAGGTATATCAATTTTAGGCATTTGGAGTCAAAAGTAGTAAAAATGAGGAAATTTGGAGCCAAAATGAAGATTTTCATGATCCAGGCGCCAAAAGCGCCATTTTTGAGAGTGTTGGTGCCAGAAGCTTCAAAAACTGGTGCCATATGCGCCATTTTATAGAGAACCAGTGCTAGAAGTGCTAAAATTGGTGCCAAAGGCGCCAAAATCCAAAAAACAGTGCGGACTACATTAGGCTGGCGCCATAACTGGTGTCAAAAGTGTCAGAGACAATTTAAGACCGAGTAAGGCAGTTCGTGACTATTTTTGAGCGGTTTTTGAAGGCTCCAAACAATTCAAACATCCAATGGAGTGGTTCGATGCATCTAGACTCTTTGGAAAGGTTCTTTAATAAAGAGATATGTCTCTTGGATGAAGGGACTTGTCTCTTGGTGTTAAAAGATGTGACATTTGGGGGGGGGGGAAATTGGAGAGAATTTTGAATTCCTTTAGAAAGAAGGCTATCCTTAATTAAAAAGAGAAGAGTCTAGTGAAGAGAGGGGGGCATGAGTTTGAGAGGAATGTTTTGGTGTGGGAGAGAAGTTTTGGAGAAGAGATAATTTTCTTCTAGGGTCGTAAGAGGAGAGGGAATGTGATAGATTTCTTCTTCATGACACTTTTAAGAGAGAATTGAGTGTGATTGTAAAGAAAGAAAGTACTTAAAGGGAACTTCTAGGGATTTGCTTGGAAATGAGTATGAGATAAGTTGTGTTCTTTCCTTTCATTGTTTTGTAAACTTGATTTTATATATGAAATTCATGTTTTATCGTATCCTTCTTATGAATTCTGAGATATATGATTTTGTGAAGAATTAGTTTTGTTTTGTAAGGTTTTAAGTGTCAATAAATTGGGAAGATTCAAACTTTAATCTTCATTTACTTTTTGATCTGACCAATTGAAAGGTTAAAATTTGTTGAGAAATATACGATCTAAAAGGGCTATGCTTTCTAAAACAGGGTAAGAGTCACATTCAATTTCATGGGGGAGAATGTAATACATGAAGTTGCGTGCAAATAAATAATGAAATATACTTTTATGGGCCAAGATTAGAGATTTTAAGGTGACAGATTAAAATCCCCAATTTGGTTCAGTTGCTTTAAAACTAAAACTAGATTGTTAGTCTTCAGGCGAGGGAGAAGTGAAAGCTCTGGAGTAGCAGCCAGTATTCTCTTAATCTAACCATGGATTTAGGGATCAAACTCTAGACCTGTCAATGTTCTTTATGCACTCTCATAAGGTAAAAAATAAGATTGCTCCTATTTTAACACAACACAATTTTATTTGTATTTTAAATGATTTTAATTTCTTCACACTCCATAAACTCATTGTAAAGGGGAAGAATGCTTTCTTAAATTGGAACTCTTCATTTCAAAACTTTGTTTAGTCTTTATAAGTTTAATTTTGAAGTTTAGCAATTAATTAAGTTAACTTAGTTCTTTTAACTGCATTTCATTTAGCGCACATTAAATTTACTTTAGATTTATTTTTCTTACTTAAGTTTTATAGTTTGAATATTGGGTTTGACGTTATAACCATAAGAATTTTCAACTCCCTGTGGGATCGATACTTAGGACTCCATTAAAGTCATTTATTACTTGAGCGATACGTATACTTGTCTTATTATTACGAGTTTGGCAGCTTAGATGTTATAAAAGATAAAATTATTTTTACTGAACTAATTTTTATTGGGATTGAACTGTATATTTACTATTAGTGATGTTGTGTGTATTATAATATTGAAAGATATTTACAACGCCCACCACAAAACAGCCTACATCACCCCTCCTTAACAGCACTACTACCACCTCCACACATCCACTAATACAAACATAACCACACACCTCTACACCACCAATACATCACCACTACCCCTTCACAACTTCCACATACACACACAAAGACATCCACCAAGAACAACCCATTTATATTTCTAAATAATTACACGTGCAATCAACACATCAACCCAAGTGAAGTATTCACATTAAAATAGAATATCAACTAGACAGAGTAATGTCGAAGAAAAATTACAAAATGAAAAGGTTGTTAGGTATGTAAATATCAGACAATGAAGCATGACGGTGCACAGTATAGGTTATGTACAATGAAAAGCCCACAAATTGTCAGCCTCTCTTTGCAAAGAATGTCGAAATCCAAATTACATTAACATATTTCAACCTCATACGCATTTCCAATCTCAAGATGGGGAATACCGCAAGATAAGCAGAGCTAACACATACCTTTTCCAACCTCAACTAAAACATACACATTTCCAACCTCAACCAAAATCCAAAAATCATTCTAAAATCATATTATTTTGTTGAGAATATAGGGATAGGCAGAGCCAAACCAAAACCCCTAAAACTACCCAATATGAAGAATTCAATAATCCAAAAATCTAAAAATTATTTCCAACACATGCACATTTCCAACCTCAACCCATACTCACAATCAAATACATGAAATTCCAAATAAAACATAACAAAAATCCAAAAATTCTAACCTCAACCTCAATCCACCAACTCATACGCAATTCAAAAATCAAAAATAAAAACCACAACATAGTAAAGATATGAAATAATGCAAGATAGAGAGAGCCAAACCAAAACTCAAAAAACCATTGCATAAAGAAAAACCATTGCATAGAGGGCGTTAATGATTTAGACAAACCCGAAGAACATAGAGAGGAGGCATCTCACCGCAGCGAGAGAGAGGGACAGAGAAGGATTAGGTCAACTCACCGTAGCGAGTCCAGAGAAGCGAGAGAGAAGAGTTAGGGCAAGAGCTGCGAGAGAGAGGGTGGCACTCGTGGAGTTCGTCAGGGCAACATTGATAAAAATAACAAACAAATATGTGTCACGAGGTGATACCTGCAGTCACGTTTCATTACTAAATTTTCCAAACTGCCAACGTGCCACAACAACCAAATACCCTCTAATGCATTTTTAAAATGTACCGCAGCTGAAAGCTAAAGCTACTCCAAACGAGCACTTAATTTTAAATTTAAGGAAATTAGAAGAAATATAGTACTCGGAATTAATCTTCCAATAGAAAAAATCAATTTACCAATTTATATCAGCAAATATTTTAATAATTAATATTAATTTGTGATTTTATAATTTGAGTCACTCATAAAATTTATATCACAATAAAAATTCATGACACTTTACTAACAATATGCAATTTAAGGTCTGTTTAGGACAGTTGTGGCTGTTTGAGAATCAATTGTGGCTGTTTGTAGAAGAAGTTGTGAAGGTGCTGTTCAAAATGCTATGGTGGCTTGCAAAAAAAAAAATTTTAAGCTGTCAGACCGCAGTTTTCTAGCTGTAATCGCAAGGAGCCAGGTCTAATGGAAAACACTACTTTACCTGCAACTTTTTTAGAACGTACACAAAACATAATTTTGCCAATGAGAAAAAATTGTCACACCACTGCATGAAACACAATCTTAATATAGTTCCGATATATATTTTCTAAGGAGAGTTTACAATGCATAAATTTTCATATAAAATTGTCACACCACTGCATGAAACACAATCTTAATATAGTTCCGATATATATTTTCTAAGGAGAGTTTACAATGCATAAAT
>JXCR01125161.1:36468-65215 GCA_002079205.1 Phalaenopsis hybrid cultivar
GTGCCCTAGCCTCCACCATGGATCCATGCGGCTCCCGTATTCTTCCCCGTCTCTTTCCCTTCTTTACGTGGCATGGCAGTCGTTCGGTTCTTCAATTAGAAGAGGCGTGCTGGCCGACGGTCCTTCTACTCGAGGCAACAGCCACTCCTCTCCTTTATTCCGTCGTTTCTTTCCCTTTTCCCCATTCGTTGGCTAGGGTGGCAAACAGGTGGCTGTTCTTCTCTTCTTTTGTCTATAAAACCCCATTTAGGGGAAGATCTAGGGTTGGCCGAAATTTCTTGAGAAGGGGAGGTGTTGCCATTTTTTTCTGGTTGGTTCATCTTGTGTGTGTGCTTGAAATATTTCTGGAATTTTATTTTCTTTTGAAAAAAAAAAAGTCTAAAAGAGAAGAGAAAAGAGATGACTTTGAGAGAGGAAGGCTTTTGGAGAAATTTAGCAATTTCTTTCTTTCCTTTTCACTGTTGGGAAGGCTGTCTCCTTCTGCTTTGTTGTTCGAGAGGTGTTCTTCTTCCTCTCTGTTGGTCGATACTCTTGTGGTTAGAGCCTGTCGAGCCGAGAGCTAGAAACCGTGGGGGGCTATTTGCGTAAGGCTCTTAAGAAGGATTTCTGTGGGGGTATTTTCTTCAATTTATTTTAGTGTTTTGCTACACTAAAGAGGTATTCTTCACCTTCTCCCTATTCTATTTTATCTAGGATGGCATGTTGAGGCATTTCTAGTCTTTTGCAAAGGTTAGCGGAGGAATGACTTAGTTTATTTTGAAGTCTAGGTATTGATACATGCTGGATATTATTTTTTTATAAGTTGGAAGATCATGTTTGGGGCTCATTTCTTGCTCTTCTTGCTGCCCCTTGCTAAAATCTCTTATTGCTTAGGATTGTTCCTTGGATTTGGTTTAACACTTTTGTTGAGCATGGCTTATTTTGGGCCTCCTCTTTAATGCTCCCTTTAAGATATGTTATTAGTAATCAAGTTTGTCATCCTAAAAGTCATGAATTTCAATTCCTATCTTTATGCGGGAATGTTTAGTTTGAGCATTGCTATGAAGGTGGGTTTGGTCCTAGTGGTTTAAGATAGCTTGTCCATTCACTCTCTTACATATGTCAAATATAATGCAATGGTAGTATTTATGGTGGTTTGTTTTTCCTGCTTTGGTCTTGAACGTTACTTGGCGTTGCTACCTTTGGGGTTTTCTTCATGGCCCTTACCCGTGGATCTTCTTTTTGGCCCCTACTCGTAGGCCTATGCTGTGGTGGCTTTTCCCTTGCTGCCCTTTACCCGTGAGCCTTGCTGTAGCATTTCTTTGGTGTTGTGACATGGTTCAGGCTCATTTTTTTTCTTTTGCTGCCTCCCTCCTGGCCTTACCTGTGAGCTGCTCTAGGTTGTTTGGTGGTGGCTTTTGTGATCATTTTTTGTCCCTTTTATGGGCCTTACTTGAGAGCATATATTTGGTTTCTTTTATGTAATGTTGGATGTAGATCTCATTGTAAGCTTTTGATGAGAGGATGGAATTAAATTATTTTGACATTGGTGTGATTTTTCGGAAGGTTAGAGAGTTATTTCTTATATTGGTTAATGTTCCTTCTTTTGTGAAATAGAAAGGACTTGTACAATTTCATTTGGAGGAAACATAAGGTCGATTCAAATTGGATTCATGAAGGCTTTGGAAATTTATAAAATTTTCATTTGAAAGGATACCCTTCTTGGGTTGATCTATTTATGAAATGTGAGAAAATGATATCCTTCTAGGATTGATTCAAGGATCTTAGGCTCTCTTTTGAGAATTGTTTCACCCTTCTTATCTTTCGATCTTTTGGGTGAATTAATTTCTCCTCTCTCATCCTCATTTTTGTTCTTTTTTTTCCTTTCTTCTTGGTTCGGTTTTTTTTGCTTATGTCAGATACATAAGTGCTCATGTATAGTCTTTTGTTATATGTGAAACCATCAAGCAAGGTCGCAAGTAGGTCAATTTTATTTTGGGGCGTAGAGCGATGATGATAAAGGCACGTCAGTGGTAGAGCAGAATGATATCTCATCCTACAACACCAGGACTCGATTTTGAGACCTGATGAACTGTAGGATGAAGTATCATTCACCGACATAAGACTAGAGGGGGACCCGTACCTTTTTAGGTTGTTGGTAGTCCTAGGCCCGATGACGTGATCGACTTGTGGACAACTATACCTTTTAAAATTGATAAAACAAATTTATAAGAACAAATACAATATTCATAAAAAACATTTTCATTACAAAATTAAATACAACTTTTCTTTTGTATGTTTGAAATATATGTGCATGCTAAAGCTTAAATTTTATATGTTACAATTGGGTTGTCCTCTTGTTGATTACCGATCCTAGGCTAAGGAGTACCCTCCTAAGTTAGGTTCAGTAGGACATCCTTCTAGTAGAGTGGCGGGCTTTATACATCCGGGTGACCGAGTAGCCTTCGACGACCCTCGAGTAGAAATATATATATTTGAGCCTAGTCCCGACCCAGTACTTGCGGTCCCCTCTTTTCGAACTTTTTCCTATGTTTTATTGAAATTTTTGGACAAAGCAATCGTTGTCTTTTCTTCAGGATTTTCCCGAGGTTTTGACATTTTTATTTAATTTATTACTCGTCCATTTTTCCGAGTCTTTCGTAGTGGATTTATTTGTCGATTTTCTCAAATTTTTCAGGCGATGTTTCTTTTGTTTATACAATGAATACTAGCTAGCTTAAAGGAGCAGCAGACTTCCCAAATTTACTAGTGTGATTTACATTGCAGCATTTTTATTTCTTAGCATGGTGTATTACTCTCCTAACATGTTATACTGATTTTTCTAGCACATTATACTATTCTTTCAGCATGCTATACTGTTCTTTCTTTTTACTATACATTCTACTCTTCTTTTCTTTTATAATGCATGCTTTGTTACTTTGATACACACTATACATTAGCTTAAGAAAATCTAGTTGTTATATAGGAATTAACATTAAACCTAGAGTTGCTACGACGAAGAGCTTGGAGCGAACACCGTGGGTAGCATGACGAGGAACAACTTCAAAAATGAATTTGCGACATCAAAACACATTCATATCACTTAGCATTTTTCTTAGTTTAAATAACAACTCATAGAATTTTGAGGTGGTTTGCCTAATGCAACGTACCCTCACATATAACCTTTAGACTTTTGCACAACCCTGTTGTGTAATTATAAGTCCTAACACTTTAGGATTCCGAGGTTACCGTACAGTACGGTGTAAATCCTCCTATCTTTTTAGGCTATTTGCACGATCAGATATCGTGCAAACATAAGTCCTAAATTCTAAATAAATTGTAGAATTAAACATTAAACAACATAATTTCAAAGATATAAAGTCAAACAATAGGATAGTTGGGAGGTCATCGAGGCTCTCCTCGGATCCGTGATATCCCTACTTTTCATTCATTTGGATGTCTTAACATAACTGTTCTTATTTTGAACCATTCCCCTTTGATTTTTCCATGACCAATTGTGGAAACCTAAATTTTGAAATCTTGAAGGCAAAACCATTGATCTTAATCGAGAGTTTTCTTAAGTGATCCCAGCCATTTAAGATGTAATTAACTATAGGGGTTTGCCGCTATAGGG
The DNA here is from genome assembly GCA_002079205.1 of Phalaenopsis hybrid cultivar. Lineage (NCBI taxonomy): Eukaryota > Viridiplantae > Streptophyta > Magnoliopsida > Asparagales > Orchidaceae > Phalaenopsis > Phalaenopsis hybrid cultivar. The sequence continues at coordinate 40,082 of JXCR01125161.1, forward strand.
AACTTGGAATCCAGGTAAAATAAACTCTATCTAATACTTATATTAGGTAGGGGAACTTGTTAGCCTCATATAAAATATTTCGCAAACCAAACGGATGTCACAAATTCTTTAGTTTAGGTGATTGAACCTACTACAGATGATATGTTTATTCTTCGGGATAAGTGTATTACTTGCGGTATCGTGCTTAGTCACCAAAATTATTCAAAATGTGAGACTCGTTTGGTCTCACCTATGTTTAAATCAAAATGTTACTTTCAAAAAATCATATTCATATCAATACTATTTTCATATTTTCCTATATTTTTCATATAAATCAAAATTAAAACGGCCGACAATAACTATCTATCCTTTTTTGGCACAATTAATTCTGGAACAACATATAGACATGTATTTTAAAGAATCAAGTATCGAGCCATTAAATATGTAACCTGCTTCTTTCACTCATACTCGACTGGGCGCTTCCAATAAATAAGGTTCTCCAGAGGAATCAATTTTAAAATAAAATCTATGGCAAGCTAGGCAACTCTCAATGGCAATCACTCAAGAGCAGCCTCTTCTTTTTCTCTGGAATGATTTGGATCCCACTGTAGGATCTTTTTTTCACAAAGCACTTAAGAAAGGCTTCAAAGTTACAGTTCAACATTCTTGTCTGGCCATTTTATTGTGGGGGTGTGGTTGATCTAAATTGAAATATAATACCAATGTTACTCCATATAGTCTTCCAGAAGTAGCTCAAAATTTCATCTCTGACATATTGAACTTCCCTTAATAGTGGCAACTTAGGTGGTAGATTTTGTCATAAAATTTGAAATTTTCTTATACGGAGTTTCCATATGTTTTATGTCAGCCGCAAAACTTACCCACATGAATAACCAATATCAATCCTATTGATGCTTCTCTTATTGCATGCAAAAGGATAGTTTGTGGCACTGCATCCTGAAACCATGCATGAATGCCGATTTTCTTAAACTCACTATCTTCTATAACAAGTAATGTTAATCCCGTTGGATTATCTCTCATGGACTCAACTTGAATCACTGGCGTCTCTTTCTCGTCGACTAACTGTCGACTCTTCTCCAAAGGCTACATCTTATTTTTCTCTGTCCATTTCTTCAATTGCTTCACATTCGATGAAATAGTTCGTTGTTTATTTGGGCAATCCGATGCCACGTGACCAAAATCGTGACACTTGAAGTATTTACTGACGGGGATGAATTTAGGAGTATTTGAAATCTCTACTTTATCTGTGCTCTGTACAATTTCCTCTGGTTAAGTTAGCTTAGTTGTTCCACTGGGTGTACTTTTGATGCTTGATCTGTAAGATGTGGCAATTACTCGGTGCAGTTGTCGCTGCACTTTTGAAGCTAAGATCCGAACATCTTGTGGTGACTAATTAGGTTGTAATTGTATGACATTACCAATGGACGATCTTAATCCCCTCAGATCTCGAGCTATAGTTTTTTTCTCGGGCTTCTTTAACCCACACTTCAATATAAACTGCTCGAACTGAACTATCTACTCTACTGAGAGATTTTGTTGATGCAACTGATAAAGGTTCAAGAACATGTCTTATCTGTAATGAACTAGTAGATACTTTTGTTACATCTGTTCTTCAAATTGGACCATGTAGTAATTTACTCTACCATTTTCTCTATCGAAGATGCTTCAGGTTCTCACACCACAATGAAGTTTTTATCCTAAGCTTGATAACCGTCAATTTAACTCTCTTGTTTTGCAGAATATCCTTGAACTCAAAATTTTGCTCCATTGTTTGAAGTCACTCAATAAATTCTTTGGATCCTTGCAACTGTCGAAATCTAGTAAGTCCATCTTTATACCAATATCCTGATTTCTCCTCTGATAGTCTATGCCGAATCATGGTATTTGTTCTCTATTATTAGGAACTTCTCGATTAAAAATTTCACTTCCTCCTCTCGATTTGACAAATCACCTACGGATGGTCTCTCTGGATTTTCTCCTATCGCGGGAGGCAACTCTGTTACCGTTGGAGGATTTCCCACTGCATATCCTCTATAGAAAACTCCCAGGCATATTTTTGCAGATTTCTCCTAGGAGGCATGGTGCCCTTTTCTCCCAATTAGGTTTTTTAGTGTATGTAGGATTGCAAATCAAGCTTGGTCAGGTGTTTCAGGTTTTTGGGGTAGATGTCAACGTGGAATTATTCTGGAGGTAGGAAAGTTGGATTTTGAATTTTTTTTTAGGGATGATGCTAGGAATTGCAGTAGGAATGATTTGGGAATTTTTTTTGGTGGGGGAGTTATTTTAGGTTAATTGAAATTTTGGTTTGGGGTAAGGAATACAAATTCCTAAAGATCTAGGGCTTGCTGGGCTCTGATACCAAATGATACTGATCTAGGGATTCTATATGGCATTTGGGAAGTGGATTTTGTGATGAGGTGGTTGTGGAATAGCGAGGGAATTAAGTATGACAGTTGATGGTGTTTGGGCGATAGGTCTCGATCAGAGGCTGTCCTAGCTGAAATCAGTGGAGAAAACTTTGAATCAGAGATGTTAAGGCAACGAGGAGCTTCCACCACTTGTTCCTAGCTAAGATATAGGCACATCACTTGCAACATGAATATAATACAACTCTCCCATAGAGATAACAAGGAGAAAATATCTCCATATAACGTAAATCTAATTAGAAGTCTGCGAAAAATGGAAAATTACGACTTCTAAATAGTTCCCTACTAAAAAACCTAATTAGAAAATAGATGAATAGGAAAGAAATCAAAAGGAAAAAAAGGGTTGTTTGGAAATCGACGTCCCTCACTCCCGTCCGAACCGAACCTATGATCACTGGTGTTATGCGATCCCTCAAATATGCGGTATTTGGTGTTTCGCATTGCAGTTGCATTCCACGTCCATAGATTTCATAATTTTTTCATCATAAGTAAAAGTAATATTCTAACTCATCATTTCATTAGTTTAATATTATAATATTGGTATTATTAAGTACAAAAAAAACATGTAAACCCTTGAGCTAACTTTTGTAGGAGAGATCCAATTGCATTTGGACATTCGAAACGTGCTAAGAAAATTAAAGTTGGCTCATCGTTGTTGTGATTAGAAGTGCCTTTGTATTGCTTGCTATGGAGAACTTTTGTTTTTTAATTTGTGTCTTATTGTTATTCCATACTTTAGATAATTGGATATTTTGAAAAATATCACTTTGTATTTGCCACGTGACATATTGAATTAACTATTTTTTAAATTATTTTAGAAAGATTATTTTATTGCCATATTTGATAGGCAACATTTTGCTACTCAATATTTAAAAATTCAAAATTGAGAACAGTCTTATTTTTCTCAGCGAGACAAGGCGTAAACCTACAGGCAGATTGAGGCGCAAGCCTTCAAATAGAAAAAAAAAATTTATAAAATTAAAAAGAACTCATAAATATGAAAAAAAATGTCAATATATTTATTTATTTTATTTTCATAAAACCACAAACCACAAATCTCAATGTTAAATATTATTATACAATGAATGTTTGGAATGAGATTTAAGATAAACATTTATTTCAAATTTAAATACATTACCAGGATCAAGATTTATAATGGCTTCATCTTCATTATTATCATCTTCAGAAGAATAATAATATATAATATTTTTTTTATCGTTTGATTTCATCTCATTGGCATTTTCTAAATCTTCCTTAATAACTCTATTTTTCTTATTGCTCTTTCTATTAATTAATATTAGAATATAATTTTAAATTAATAATGAATTAATTATACAATCAAGTAATTATAATTAATTTATTGTTTGACCTTTTTTATTCATTGTATTAAATATTTTATATATAACTATAATATAATATAATATATTATAATATATTAATAATATAACGGGGGATTTAAATAATGTCGGACAGTTTTAATATATTTACATGTCTAACACCTAAATTTTGATATATATATTTATATTACACTTTAATGTCATAATCATTTAAAAACATATGCATGGAAAAAAATTAATAGTACTGATTTTCTTATGCAATTCTAAATATTTGGGTCTTTTCTCAGTAAATATTAAAGTTTCAGGGTTAGATATGTAAATACATAAGAATTATGTGGTATGTATATAATTCATCATATAATACATCATAATTTTGTTAATATAAACTAACTTAGACATCATCTCAAACACATCTAGCATCAGCAGTGACAATGAGGATTAAGCCTCAAGGTAGTTTTTGAGTTCCTTAGTTTAAGGCGTGCCTCGAGGCTTAAATTTCAAATGTCTTTCTTTGGTGGTACTTAATATTATAAAATGTAATATTAATTTGATTTTATTAAATCCAATCAAATATGGTAAGAACTATACTCGGATAAACATATTTTCTTAAAATCTACAACCTCAGCCTTTGTTCTAGAATGTGGCACTCTTCAGTGTGATCGGCATATTTTTGCCTAAATTATTGTGTTTTTTATTATATTTGGCCTACTTATATTTCATCCACCATGCTATTGATACCATTTGAGAAATCTAATTTGAAAGCCATAATCAACTATATTTGTTCTAGATGGTTGGTAATTAACTGTTTTGTATGATATTTGGCCAAGTTCTTCTGTTGTCTTGGTCACCATCCTCATCTGATGAGTAGGCCTCGTATACTTCCCCCTCTTGTGGTCTCATAGTAGCTATAGCAAAAAAGAAAGATAATTAGGAGGACTAAGATAAGAAGATAATAAAGAGGTGAAAAAGTGGAAAGGACAAAGGAGTTAAATTAGAAGAGGACTAGTTATGTGTGATCCAGCCGCAAACCGATTGAACTCGGACTCACGATATTCTTAAAGATCTTTGTTTGTTCTAGATCTAGCTATCTTGATACAATCTCAATTCAAGCTAGGCTAGGTTATCAATTTTGATCAATTATATAAATTTGATTGTTTGATTAAGTTTCCGTCTTCTAGTCAATTTTTTAGTCCTACGTGCATACATTTTGCCTCTATATATGGGTGCATATATACAAATTTAAATGCGGACTTATATGCTTATATATTTTGAACTTTTGTTGTGCTAGTTCAATTTGGTCCAAGCTTCTCTTGATCCAATTTTGTTTTGAGTCAGGCTTGGCCTATTAGTTTCAATTGAAGTTTGACTTGAGCAAAATTATTTAGATTTTAGAGCGATCTTTGGTTTTTTGAGTTAAATCCTGTTTATTAAATAATAGTACTGGTAATTCATTATTAGCTGGAGGATAAAGAACTAGAAAAATAAAAATTAGTAAGCTGTTTACAGCTGGCTTGTAAATTTAATTTTGTTTGTAGCTAGCTAGGTAGTTATCAATTTCCTCCTAATCCTGTAATTAGCCAATATATTAATTGTGGACAATTTCAATTACTTTTTATTATTGATCTATAAATGGGTTAATAGATTAAGGAAAACAAATGGAGGGTTCTACTGCATTCTACCATACATTTTAACAAAAAACATTATAATTTTAGTTTTACTAACTTTTCACCCCAGCTTTATTCATTTAGCTTTCTATAGATGTAATGCTACCAAACACTAAAATAATCTCATCTCTGCACCTATATAGGCAATATATGAAGGTTAATGCCTCCACTATGTCCCACTAGCTTAGAAGAATGAATCAATACGTACGTATGCAAGGATAGTTATATGCATTTATCCAGATGTTTCTGTGTGCAATGTGTTCATATATATAAGCACATATTGCAAACATCTCTACATATTGGACCCCTCATCATCATCCAATCACACTTTTTTTACTAGAGGATTTTAATTACCATGCATTTGAAGGAAAATTTCACTCTGCTGAGTGCTGATAACTTTCAATTTGGGAAATTTACATAAATGCCACACAATTCTTATGTATTTAAATATCAAACACATAAATTTTGATATTTACATTTATAAAGTGTTATAAGCGTGTGCATTTGGTGTATTTCACTTTATAGAGTTAGTAAGAATTGTTTTTTTGATGTGATGTTAAAGATTTGAGATTTGAGTGTTGCTTATGTAAATATGAAAGTTTAGATGTTAAATATTTAAATATATAAGAATTGTGTGGTATGTATGTAAATGCCTCTTTCAATTATGGGAAACTTTAACGCTAAGTTACGTATGCATAATTTTAAAATTCTACTCAGCACTTGTCGCTGTGCTCTAAAGGGGTTCATTGTTATGGTAACGATTTTTTTTTGGGGGGGTTGGCGAGCTAGAGCTCAACTGAAATGGTAATTGAACTGACTAAAACATCATGAAGCCACTTTTTTTTTAAGATGCAGATTTAGTTTTTTCCTCTAGAATTTTATTAGTTTAAACATCAAACACAGAAAATTGGTCCACGTAGTGGCTTGATATTAGAACTTTCTAATATTATTTGAATAGGGCCCTATATATTTTCTTCTAACATTTTGTTTAGGTAACAGTGTAGAATGGCAAAAAAGGAGGGTGGGGGGTACATTTACATGTATCTCACACCTTAACATTCATATTTACACACATAACACTCAAATCTTTAATATCAGTTAAAAAACAGCACCAGTAACTCTTTTTGAAAATGAAATGCACCTTTTCATGTGTATGTTTAAAGCAACAAAGTGCTATGCATGCATATATGAAAGTTTAGGTGTGAGGTATGTAAATACATAATAATTGTGTGCTACATATGTAACTTCCCTACAAAAAAAGGGGTTCTCTTCTTGATTATTTTTTGCTCTTGCCTAAATGCTCTCAGCTCTTTTCTTTATTCTTTCTTCTTCAGGATGAAGTTGAATCTTTTGGCAGGCATGATCAACAAGAATTTCTTGCAACCGCTGATTACCTCTCCACCTATGGCATCAATACATTAATTTTGAACATGCAGACTGCTGCTTCTGAAGTTCTAAAAGAGTTAGTGATTTGCATAATCCATGCCAAATGTGTCATTAGTTAACTTATATTTCATAAATGCTATCATAACCTAGAGATTAAATTTCAAATCAGAACTTTTAACTTAATATTTTGATCTTAAAGATTTTGGCTAAAATACCCAAAGCTATGATTTGCTTATTGATGTAACTTGGATCTCAGGAGACTGAAACCTTGTTCCATCCTTCATTTTTTTTCAAATTTCATGCATATTAGTTTGTAAAAATTTAGAAAGTTCTTTTTCATTACATTTGATCTAACAACTTCACACTTTGGTACAAAACATTTTTGTTATTAATAAGTCGACCTGATCAATGCTATAACACTTTATTTGGTTAAATATATGACACTTCAGAGATTTTTTTGCAGACTTAATTTTTCTTAGCTAAAAGGTTTTATTTAAATTAATATTTTGATTTTTAAGAGATGTTTGGATGAGTTTCCAAACTTGTCGTTTGTGTAATAGATGCTTTTTGGCCTCTTGAGGCTGAAGTGTTCCATTATTCATTTTTATGAACTTTGTGCATGTTAGTTTCTATACAATTTTTGGAGATCTCTTTTCTTACCATTTGACCAAAACACGTCGTGACAACAAATGCATATTAATAAATTATTATCATGAGCATGTACATACATAACACCCAATTTTTTTGTATTTACATATGTAACACACAAACTTTACTTCCTACAATAATACCGCCCAAATCTTTCATATCACATAAAAAATACCATCATTTTAACTTTTAAAAAGTGAAATATACCTTTTCATTCTTAGGTAGGGTGGTATTTATCTAAAAGTTAAATTTAGATGTTAGACATCTAAATACATAGGAATTGATTCGTATGCATGCAAATCTTTCTACTTATTATTATTATTGTTATTATTATTGAATTTGTGATATTCAACATGCGCAGTAAACAACTGAAAGATCCCTTCAGTATGGAGAAACTGCATGAAATGATTATGCAAATGCTACAATTGTTCATGAGTATTGAATCACCAAGTTACTGGATAAGTTATCTGGTCCCTGAAAATGCTGTACAATACAGTCGGACCATGGCTCTTTCCTTCAGTAATTCTGAAGATACTTCTATCCTAATGGATGCCAGCAAGCTTGAGCAACTGGTGTCAGAAACGCGGGCAGTGCTATCAAGGTATGAAAACTATACTTTCATAGAGCAAACTAGATTCTGATTTTGGATTCACCTTTTTCCCTCATCTTTGTTAAAATTTGTGCATTATGACTAAATGAAGAAAACATGAAAAATAAAGGGGTTGCACCACATAGTGCAAATTATAGAGGAATTAAGTTAATGGGTCATACATTAAAATTATGGGAGAGGGTAATTGAACATAGGTTAAGAAATGATACAAAGATTTCTCATAATCAGCTTGGATTTATGTCGGGCAAGTCGACTATGGAAGCTATACATTTATTGAGAGGTTTGATTGAGAAGTACAGAGAGAGTAAGGACGATCTATATATGATTTTAATGGAATTAGAAAAATTTTACGATATAGTTCCTAGCAAAGTTCTTTGGAGAGCTCTAGAAAAGAAAGGTGTTGATTAAACTTATATTCAATTCATTAAAGATACGTATTCTAGAGCTGTTACTTGTGTTCGAATAGGAGTATTGACCATGTATTTTCCTATTTCAGTTGGATTAAATCAAGGATCAACTTTAAGACACTCTTACTTGACATTTGCAGGATGATGTACATTGTTGTATGTTTTTTGCTGATGATATTCTTCTTGTGGATAAGAATAGAGAAAGAATTCAGGAAAAGCTTGAATTATGGAGGTCTATATTGGAGTCTAAAGGACTTCGCTTGAGTAGATCTAAAACTGAATATGTTGAGAAATTTGGGCGAAGAAAAATAGGAATCGACACAAATCTAGAAGAACACGGAGATTTAACGAGGTTTGGCAAAGATGCTTATGTCCTCGGGAGTAAAACAACGGTTTTCTTCAATATTCAGAAAAATGTTACAGAATGAGACCTAGGGTTACATACAGGTCTATTTATAACCCTAGAAAATATTTGAGTATAATATGTAATTACCAAATTACTCCTGTACCACACCCCCAACCCACATAAGGAAACTCCCCCGATTTGGACAGATTCTTCTGCTCCTCTACACTTCGTTCCAACATCTGTCCCTTATATGGTATATGAGTCATATCATAACAAATTTCCACCTTGGCGAATATCCAACCCTTTAGGAGAAATACATCATGGAGTTTCTTACACACTGAAGTGGGTTGGGCCACCATGCTTCTCTAACAACTGCAAACATTCAACAAATTCAAGCAATGCAATAACTTGTTGATAGTAACTGGCTTGGTCAACATATCAGCCTTTTGCAACAGTATCTCACCAGAAGCAATCAATTCTCTGATCTTGTGATAACTGACATCAATGTGCTTTGTTCTCGCACGGTGCACCTAGTTCTTAGCCAAATAAATAACACTCTGACTGTCACAATGTAACTGAACTCCACCTTGCTCAACGCTCAGTTCCTTTACTAGCCCAGCAAGCTATAAGGCTTCTTTCGCAGCTTCAGCTACTGCCATGTACTCAACTTCAGTTGTAGATAATGACAGTATTGACTGAATTATTGATTTCCAACATATAGGCCCTCCATCAAGAGTAAACACATACTCAGTCTTTCAAATCACCTGCATATTCTTAATCAACGTACCCCACAACTGAAGGATCATCGCTGCTGATGAGAAGTGCACAAGAGACCAAGTCTTCATAACTCAATCTGCTATGAGGTCTTACATTGGTTCGTCTCTGTCTGTCTCTGGCCAGATTATAATTATGCATATCATCTGGAATGGAATCACCAAATGTTAGATTTGAACATTCAACTCTCTCAATTATTTCTAGATGTTATTCTAAATCTATCTGCACTGTATCTGAACTGAAACTGTTCCCTTACACCTTATCTTGATTCTGCTGTAACATGAACTGCTCATCAAAAACTGCATCTCTACTAATCACCATCTTCTTTGCAATCGGATCCCAAAACTTGTGTCCTTTCACTCCTTTCTTGTAGCCCAGAAAGATGCACTCCTTGGATTTTGCATCAAGTTTTGATCTTTCATCTTCAGGTATATGCACATAAGCAGGATAACCAAAAATTTATAAATGATTGAAATTGGTTGGATTACCTGTCCATACCTCTTCTGCAACCTTGTCACCTAACGATGCTCGAGGTAATCTATTGATGAGATAGCATGTCATATTCACAGCCTCTGCCCAAAAATTCTTAGGAAGTCCTACATTCAGTCTCAAGGATCTTTCCCTTTCAGTCAAGGATCTGTTCATTCTTTCTATCTTAACATTCTATTGTGGTGTCTTACACACTGAAAAATATCTCTGAATCTCATGCTCCTCACAAAATTTCTGAAGCTGCGAATTTGTGTACTTCGTGTCATTATCAGATCTCAAATATTTGATCTTTCTGTTAGTTTGGTTCTTCACCTCAGTTTTCCACAGTTTGAATTTAGAGAATACTTCATATTTTCGCTTCAAGAAATACACCCAAACTTTTTTGGATAAATCATCAATAAATGTAACAAAATACTGAGATCCCTCTAATGACAATTCCCTGATAGGGTCTCATACATCAGAATGCACATAATAAAAAATTTCTTCAGTTTTGTGTTTTCCAGTCATAAAATTGACTCGTTTGTTTTCAAATAACACAGAACTTATAAAGATCGAGCTTGCAGCTTTTAACACCATGCAACAGGTTTCTTCTCAGCAATTCTGTCATCTCACGTTCACTAAGATGACCCAGACGCATATGTCATAGCTTTGTACTATCATCATCTGACTCCATAGAATAAACTCCACCTACAACTGTACTCGCCAACAATTTGTAGATATTACCTGCAGTTAACTTTTCTTTCATCACAGTTAATGCACCCTTAACAATTTTGATAGTTTTTCTATCATGATTTGTCTTAGAAATAAAATTACTATGTAAAGTGCACATGAAAATCAAATTCTTCTTCAGATCTGAAAATATGTCTGACATCACATAATGTTCTAACTGTGTCATCATACATCTTAATTCTGACTTCTCCAATACCAACAATATTGCAGCATCTATCATCACATAAATAGACTGAGCTAGAATTAGTTGACCTGTATAAAGTAAACCACTCTCTGTTAGGTGTTATGTGATAAGAGCATCCTGAATTAAGAATCCATGCATCTTTGATCTGAGTTGATGAAACTGAAAGCATATTGCCATCACTGAAATCTGAATTGTTACTCTGCACCACATTTACAAACTTTAATGATTAATCACCTTTCTCCTCAGTCTGCTTCTTGAGCTTTGGATAATCTCTCTTCATATGATCTGGTTCCTTACACTTATAGCAATGAATTGTCTTTTTGTTTTTGGACTGGATCTGAAATTTCGCCTTCCAGAACCCTCCTCTTTCTTCCTTCCACTATCTTGATTACCCTTCACATGTAAATTGTCGTCATGAGAGCTTTACCTTACATTCTGTTTCCGTTGGTTGTGGGCCAACAATGCTGCAGTAATATCATCAACTTTGATATTTTCTTTCCCATAAGTAAGAGTAGTCACCAGGTGTTCGTAGGAAGAAGGCAGTGAACATAACAAAATCATTGTTCGGTCTTCATTCCCAATACTCACATCAAGTCGTGATAAATTCATGATTATTTGATTGAAACCTAACATGTTGCGCTATATCAGAACTTTCTTGCATCTTCATCTCATACATTTTTTGTTTCAGATACAATTTATTCGTCAGATATTTTGACATAAACTGAGTTTTCAATTTCTTACATGCCTCTCCCGGAGATACATAACTTCTTTTATCAGGCATAAATGTATGGTTGCTGCAGCTCGTTGTTGCAATTCTTCTTAATGTTCATCCTTCATGACATGTGGTTTCATTGCCCGCAAGCCTTCAGGATCCCCTGTTGCGCCAACAAATCTTTGACCCTTGTTTGCCACAATCCAAAGTTACCAGTTCCATCAAACTTCACCATGAATTTTGCACCAGAAATTGTCGTTTGAAAATTAATCCTGCAACGAACTCTTCTGCAAATTCCTGAGATCTTTCTTATGTTCCTTGCCTTTTCCGCGTTCTGGAAAATCTTTGCGTCCATCGAGAATTTCCTCTTCTGCAGCCTCCTCCAAAAGAAATTCCCGCAGCCGCCTTAAGGAATAGAATCAGATGTTGATCGCAATCCCACGGAGGAATAAAATCTGAAGTTTTTCCGCTTTCCGATTTTCCGCCTCCACCTTCCAATTCCGCCTCTTGCTTCCAATTTTCACCTCCCAGCAACGGTTTGATTTTTCTTCTCCAGCAAAGGAAATTCGGAGCTTCCAAATCGCAAGAAATTCGAATCGCCTACCTTTTTTATGCAATGCAGCAATCTCAAAGCAACTCAAAATGGCTGAGGTGTTGAGCTTGTGCTCATTTGCCTAGAAGAAATAATTTTAAAGACTAGATAAACTTAAAAATGCAATGACAACACAAGCATAACATTCATCTATTGGTAACAAATCCATCTCCATCAAACTTGCTTGAACTAGATTTTTATAGCGTGTGATTGACCTTCATTTGCACGCTACAAAGCCGTAGGTGAAGGAGTGGACAGTGATGACAGCACAGCCTCTGGTGGTCTAGGGCATGTGGTATTGGCCCCCTAGGTGCTTCTCAATGTGAGCTACGTGCTAGATCCTATTCAGTAATGCTGACACATGCTCAGTGCTATAATCATTTAATGAGTTATTGATTTTTTACGAGCTACGGTCTGATGAGATGTGCACCACAATCACCTCCAATTTTACAAATCACCATTTATATCACTACTGATGTTAACTTATTCTTTGACATTATTTTGACATTTCATGAATTATGAGGGACAGCGATATTTTGTAACCCATTTTTTATTAATTGAATTCATATCCCTATTGAAGTTTTTCATAAAAGAATTCTCTCTCTTTTTTATGGTTGATAGACTCCAAGATATATAAAGTTATCTTCACTCTAATGGTTTGGTGTCTCTTTTTTTCACAAAAATTGTTGGAAGTTTATGATTTATTGTCAAGTGATATTTCTAGCTATTTTTATTCGTAAATTTCTACTTTCGCAAACTTAGGTGCGTTTGATGGATTCTTGTATTCTTTAAGCATTTTTAATATTGTTTGTAAGAACTTGAAATTGTTATGTTGATCACTATTTAAGGTTTGATTTATTTACTAGTAGATTGAAGTGGGTCTGATATTAATAATTAATAATCACATTTATTAGAATATAAAATAATATGTAGTTGAGATATATTTAAATGTCATTAATCAAATATAGAAAAAATGGAAATAAATAAGGGATATAGTTTCAAGAGTTAAGGTTTTCTGGAGTATTATGGGATAAGAGGGTATTATAGAGTCTCAAATATAGATTTTATAAAAAATAGGTCGACGGTGCTATATGAGTGTAAATGTTGGGATGGTAGAAACTTTATCGATATCTAAGTTGAGTGCAACAAAATTACGCAAGTGTGAAGCTTAAGTTGTGTGTGGCAAAATTAGGAAGGATAAATCAAATCATAATTATATTAAATGTGTGATTGGAGTAACATCTATTTAAGATAAAATAATTGAAAATAGGCTTGGGTTGTTTGAACATGTACAACTAAGGGTATAAGTTGCATTTATTAGATGAGTAGATAAAATTAATGTTAGTGGATTATGATGGAGAATTGATATATATAATATGCAATGGATAGAATTTGTCAAAATGATTTGCAAATAATTGGTTTACACCTCACACACCACACAACACATTTGAATTGAAAATAAGGTTCATAATTTCAATCCCAAAAAGTTGTGATAAGTTTCATGAGAATGATCATGAAGATGAGTAGCATATTTACTATTTATTGGGAAAGGAAAACAATTACTAGTTTTTTAAAAGAATTTCTGTATTAATCTGCAACTTGTTTTTCTTCTAAATTTCTAATATCATCAGATAATTTTTTTTAACTTATCTTGTTTGCTAACATTACTAACCATAATATTTATAATTCCATTCACTTACATAGGTTGAAGACCTTGTTTGCTTACATATTAGTTAGTTTCAGCATCTGTTTGTTATGAAATTTTATAAAGTTCTATTAATTTTTTTTTGTACCATTGAATTGTCAGCTTTTTTCAGACACCACTAGTACCTTGTGCTTGGTTGACATAGAACTTGTTTTTAAAAATTTCAACTATATGCTTTTTCAAATTCATTGAGAGCTACATATATATGTTTGTTTTTCTTACCAATTTCTAGATACTTGTTGGGTTGGCTCCTTTATATTAAATTGACTTTCATATTTGTGAAAATTATGTAACCTATTGCTTTTTGCAACATAACTTCGTAAGTTTTACTTCGACCAATATATGATGATAATGCATAATGTTTTGCTGGAAATATGGTATTTCCATGCCTGTGACCTTTAAGGTTATTGAAACTAGTTATAATTTAATTATGCAAAGGTCTATGGTCTTAAACTGTAAAACTTTAAGAGAATACTGAGGAAATCTCATGGTGGTGAAGCAGGCTCCTTACTTGGAAGTCAAGTAAAAATTTAGGGATTGAAGATACAATTTTCATTTATATTTAGCCTTATAATTTAATTATGCAAAGGTCTATGGTCTTAAACTGTAAAACTTTAAGAGAATACTGAGGAAATCTCATGGTGGTGAAGCAGGCTCCTTACTTGGAAGTCAAGTAAAAATTTAGGGATTGAAGATACAATTTTCATTTATATTTAGCCTGAATATTGGGAAGGGTTTATGCATGTTGGGGATAATTCTTTTGCTTTAAAGAGGGTTGAAATTGGAAAATCTTTCAGTTTTCTGCCACATAATTTCAGCTGTGAGAGCAAATGGTAAGAAAGCTATGATTCCTTAACTCACATAGTGCTTTTCCATGCACATTTGTTGTGAATGATAATTTTAGTGATTTACAAATCGTTTGTGAGGTAAATGTTGTGTTTACAGCATTTAAGCGGTGTTTGTATGACTCTTATTCTTTCTTTATTTTTTTTTTATTTTGTTTCTATTCTAGTGTTGAAATATGATATGTTTGGTATGTTGGGTTTATTTGGGATCATTTTTTATTTTATTTTATTTTATTTTATTTTATTTTATTTTATTTTTATTTTCTTTTTTAAGAATATATTTGTTTAGTGCATTTTTAAGTATTCGAATTTTTATTTTTAAAAATAAATTAGCTTAATTTTTAAAACACTCAAAACAACATTTTGTGTTTTGAGTTTTTTTAACAACTACTATCACCACCAGATATATTTTATTTTAAATCTAAGCATATATAAAAAATTAAAATAAAATAAAAAATAGAAAAAAAATAAAAGTGATCTTAAAGAGCTCTTTAGGTTTTTTAAAAACACTCTAAAATGCCTAAAAATTGTATTGTGGTTTTTAAAAACAAAAAATAAAAGCATATGAAAATATGTTAGAACTAATATTTTTAAAAAAACAAAAGAAAAACAAAAATAAAAACGAAAAGAAAAAGTGCCCCAAACAATCCCAAATGATTTTTTCGTGCTATAGGGTTTTGTTTTATAGTGAAAGAAAATGTTTGTCCGGCCAGTTTTATAATGGAGGTTTTGGTCACTGCATTACTATTGTATGGGCGAGCTTGGCCAGTAGATACCCACTTCGCAGTAGAAGAGTAGAACAAGAAGAAAACTCTTGGTACCCTTTTGCAGCCTACTAGTTATTAAGCTCTTTAATTAATTTAGTTAAAGTAAAATTGGAATTAGTTTAGTCTTATTTTTATTTTTTGGATCTACATCGTGGTTATTAATCGTGTAGTTAGAAGGGGAAATTTGGAAAAGAAATATTTATTGAGGTATGAAGTGGATCAACAATTTTTCTAGTAAAGGCTAAAGAAGAGATCATGGGTTTATTTTATCTTCTTGTCAAGAAATAGGCAAACCTAGAAGCAATGTCTAAGTTTCTTCCAAGTTGGTTGGTTTAAATCATGAAAATAATCTTTTTGTTTTGTACTGTAAGGCTGTGTGTATAAACCTTAACCAAATTCTGCGTACACACTTTTTTTTGTAATTTGCTCAAGTCCATAAGGGCGAAATTGAAAATGCTGAGATTTTCTGAAGCTTTTAGTGAACTTCTTACATTTTGTACATGCAAGCCCAACATGTTTTTTGTGTAGAAGTCCAAGCCTATCCTTCTAACTTGGACTTATGTGGAAATTATCTTTCTATGCAAATTGATTACAATGTGTTTAAGGGTTTAGGATTCACTCATATAAATTTAGGATGAGCACAAAAGGTTATATAACAAACATTTTCATAACTTTTAGTTTAGGTTAAGATTTGTCTCTCTTAATGTAAAGCCAGAAATTTGCTTGTCAAAATTTGAACATTTGTGAGAAATAAGAGAATAAAAAAAACCACAAAAATAAATCTTAATCACGCACACAAATTGAATAACAAAAATATTAAGATGAAAAAGAAAATATGTAAACTACCAATTTGAAGATATAGGTTTCACTCTTGTACATAAAAAAGCATCTCCCAGAATTATCATGAAGAATTGCACCATTCTAAAAAAAGTTGCATCCAAGCAGCACTCACAAGTTTAAAAGGAAAATAGAAATTTTTATTCAATAAATATTCCCCAAAGATACAACTTAGTAGTTTCTCGGAGTCNGTATAGGTTAAACTCTTGTACATAAAAAAGCATCTCCCAGAATTATGATCAAGACTTGCACCATTCTAAAAAAAGTTGCATCCAAGGAGCACTTACAAGTTTAAAAGGAATATAGAAATTTTTATTCAATAAATATTCCCCAAAGATACAACTTAGTAGTTTCTCGGAGTCTCCCAAGATGTGGTCAAATGCTTCAAATCTGATTCTGCTAGGTAAATAAATTTCCTAGCTCTGCTATACTGCCAATTTCATAATTTTTTAAATTAGGTAGCAATATTATAACAAAAACCTGTATAAAGTGAGACAGAAGGCGGCAAAGCAAAATAGGAAAGCTTATTATTGAAGAGAACAGACATTAGGAAGAACACCTGATTGAAACATATACTATGTGTCAAGTTATTCGATAAGTAATTCAAAGCAACTTGCTCGGATAAAACAATCCAATATGACAAAATTCGCGAATATTTATTATCATAGGCACCATTGTCATAGTCGTGTTGTGTTGCATGGTTCGAAGCTTTTAGTAACTTTTTACATGCCCTATTAGCATGGGCTTATGTGGAAATTATCATTATATGCAAATTGATTAAAAGATGTTTAAGGGAGGATTTACTAATATAAATTTAGGATGAGATACACAAACAAGCTCAGAAAGGTTATAACAAACATTTTCCTTGCTTTTAGTTTAGTCTGAGATTTGTCTCTCTTAATATAAAGCCAAAAAATTGTTCCAAAAAATGATCTAAAAGTAGTCAAAATTTGAAAATTTGAAAGAAATATGAGAATGAAGAAAACCCTCCGAGTAATTTGGAATTCACACCACAAAAACAAATCTTAGACTGTGTTTGTTTCGGCAGTAGCCGTAAAAAATCTCAGTTGAAAAGTTGCTGTGGAAAATCTGTTGTTCCAAAACTAATGTTTCAGAAGCAGTTGGTCTTGTTTGAAAAATACAATTTTGGGAGTATTGTCTGTATGAAATATCCCTTAATAGATATTATTTAGATTTCATAAGTATTTTCAATGTATGTAATTTTCATATTTAACTGTGTTACCTAAATAAGCAGAAATATAAAAGTGAAGTCAAAATTAAATTATAGAACAAAGAGAATGCTATATTTTAGAAATTGCATTTTTTTTTAAAGTTTATTGTGCCAAGTAAAATTGGATTTACATACATAGCACTCAAAACCTTCATTATTACATATTTCACACTTAAGCTTAACTATTTACATTTACCGCACCCCAAATATTAAAAAAAGCTCAAAAATAGCACCTTCCCTTTAGAACCAATAACCCCGTTAATGTCCAGCCGTTTGTTCCTCTCTTAATATCACGGGATGTTGCCCCAACTACTGCCGATGAGACACTGCCAACGAATTTCAAACCAGAGGAGTAGCAATGGTGAAAGTTAGTGAGGAATGAAGTTGAAACTTGGGGATTTCTGAAAATTTGAAACTCCGGCGATCTGAATTTTCTTAATTCCCTAGACTTTCTCCATCCATCTGTGGTTGAAACCCATCAAGTTAGTCTTTTGCCGGGCCTTCCTCNAAGGAATGAAGTTGAAACTTGGGGATTTCTGAAAATTTGAAACTCTGGCGATCTGAATTTTTTTAATTCCCTAGACTTTCTCCATCCATCTGTGGTTGAAACCCATCAAGTTAGTCTTTTGCCGGGCCTTCCTCNGAGGAAGGAAGTTGAAACTTGGGGATTTCTGAAAAGTTGAAACTCCGGCGATCTGAATTTTTTTAATTCCCTAGACTTTCTCAGCACAGGAGATGATGCTCCATCCATCTGTGGTTGAAACCCATCAAGTTAGTCTTTTGCCGGGCCTTCCTCCGCTTCCTTTTTGGCTAAAGAAAAAATGGGAAAGGATAGCCCGCCGGAGTAAATTTCATGTAAGGGGAGTAGCAAGATGAGGAATATTGAGTTCTGATGCTCGCCGGAGCGGTGATATTGGACTAACACAGTTAAAGATCATAACAGGTTGCTGTAAATGTTAATAAGTTAGTTTAGGTGTGAAATATGCAATATTAAAAGTTTGCAGTGCTATCCCTAAAAATAAATAATCATCAAAATGGACAAATATTTAGAATGAAGTTAATGGTTATTACTCAGGTTCTTTTCACTCACGACACCTTTATCATAAAAAAAAATTTATTTTATATGAAACCACTAGGAAATTTAGCATCATATGCCTTAAAATATATTATAATCAGGCAGATATTCCCACGATAGCATACTAATGAGGAATAAACTCTAGCATTATAGGACTGGCCATTGAAGTTTGAACTTGCTGAAATAAAAAATATTTAAGTTGCATCATTCTAAAATTGATTTGAACCCATATCACTAAAATATTGAGTGATTTACATATATGCCACACAGGTTTGATGTTTTTACATATCTAACACCCAAATTTGAACAAGATAAAGGCAAATTACTTCAGCATTAATATATTTGATGTGAGTTTATAACTACGGCTAATATTTTTATATTTTACCATGAACGTGGAATTTGTCAATAAAGAATGCCAGGTTATAATGATATATTTATAGTGGCTTTTAATGCATGCTGCTCGCTCTGTTCAAGGTTCGAAAAAAATATTTTTATCGAAAATCATCGCAGGACTTTCCCAAAGAAAAGAAAAGAAAATAGCGCAGGGGCAAATTAATAAATCACGGGCGGAATTTCTGAACGCCGGAGACTCTCCACGGTGGCGCCATAGGTAAATTGCAAGCCGCGTGATGATTTTCAACTGCAATCGGCGAAAGTGCAAAACAAACACTCATTTCATGAAATCCGGTTCAAAAATCCAACCAAGTTAATCACACAAACAAATTGAATGACAAAAATATTTAGATGAAAAAACAAATATGTAAATTACTTTGAAGATATTGGTTTCACTCTTGTACATAAAAACCCATCTCCCAGAATTGTCGTTAAGACTTGCACCAGTCTAAAAAAGTTTACATCCGAGCAGCACTCATAGGTTTACAAGGAAAATAGAAAAATTTTTATTCTATAAATAATCCCAAAAGATTCAAAATTAGTGGTTTCTCAGAGTCTCCCAAGATGTGGTCAATTGCTTCAAAATCTGATTCTGCTACTAAGCGAATAAATTTCCTAGTTCAGCTATAGTGCCAATCTCATTATCCTTTAAATTAGGTAACAATATTATACCAGAGACCTGTATAATGTGAGAGAAAAGGCGGCAAAGCAAAATAGTGAGGCTTATTATTGAAGAGAACACACATAAGAACACATGATTGACGCATCTACTATGTCAAGTTATTCGTTGAGTAATTCAAACAAATTGCATGAATAGAACAGTCCAACATGAAAAAACACGAGAATAATTATTCTCATGGGCACCATTGTAATAGTCGTGTCGTGTTGCATGGTTTCATATGACCTTATCCATTTAATTTTTAATTTTTGAAACATTTTTATGTGAATCCTGAAGGATTTAAGCATATTATTTCATTATTATGTTGTTTGAATTTCACGCTGCTTATAATTGTCATCAGTGATTCCATAGTTGTCATAATAAAAAAGTGTTGTCTTATGAATAGATTTTTGCAGATCAGGCATTTCATGCAAATGTATGAAGCGAGCTATGAAAAAGTTGAAATGGTACATACAGCTTAATGTATCGTAGTAACATCCTAGAGGATGACATAATAAATAAAAAATGTAAGCAAAAAAACCACATTAATTTGATGTGCTTTATTTACGAACAATTTCTTTGGCATGATCAGTTGTGATGAATTATCCCCTGAATTACGGCACCAATAAATTTTTGGTCAAATTGATGTAATTTCACCCTCTCCATAACTTTAATATTCATTTCATGTATTTGCAAATCAAGAAAGCAAGAATTAAAATCAAAATCAATTTCATTTTGATTTGTAGAAATAACTTTATAAGATGTTACTCCTAAGATCAGCACAATGCAAAGGTGGTGGGTAGAAGTGCAAAACAAATACATTTCAATCTAGAGCATTTTTTTCCTCTTCTAACCTCTATGTTTTTGCAGCCCTGAGTTCAGAAGCCTAGCTGAGCTATCACTGAACCAGTTGGTTAATGTGTTGGTAGAGGAGATCGAAGTTCAGCTTAAACTCGGCGGTTCGCCTTCCGGAACTATCCCATTAGCGACTCTCCTCCCCCGAGTGGCACAAATAGCCCCACAACTGCTAGAAGGACCGAGCGGCAACAAGTTCATTCAGATCATTCAAAGTTTACCAGAAGTTGAACTTTTTTACACACTTTTGTATTCAAATATGCCCCCAATCTCTTAAAAATTGGTCAAAAGTGCTGAATTCTGATACTAATTTTATGTAAATTAGTCTTCTGATGGATGTTTGGGGGACTGGTTTATTAGAGGTTTTTAGTTTATTCTTAGCTGTCCTGAAAATTCAGGAGAATGATGATTGTTTAAAAATGTCTGTATGTTATTTTTGTATGGTGCTACAGTTTTTAATTGTACCATTTTCTTGAGCTGTGGGAGAGACATAGTGTATTATCTTCAGATGATTCTATGTATCATTTTATATTGACTTTGATATTTGTAAATTTTCAGAATGAAATCATATATTCGTGTAGTTGTTTTGCTTGATAACCATTTCTGAAAATATTTGATGATTAGTAATGAAGCAAGCTATTTTATGATGTGGGGATAGATTTAATGGAATGATTGAGCCCGACATGGACTAAGCATTTTTTTTTTATTTTTATTTTTTTTTTTAAAGAGAAGGAAAAAATGTTTTTTTGTCTATTTGGTAGCTGTTTGGGGAGAACTTTCTAATTTTTCATATTTAAATATTGTATTATTTAGTGCATAAGTGTCTTTGAAAGATTTTAAAAACTCAAGTTTTTGGTTGGAAAAAAAGAAAAATGTATGTAAAGTTTTAATGTATTTGAAATTCACTTTCTAGTTTATCTTTTAAATTTGAAATTGGTTGAATTTGGGCAAATTTTAAATATACTTCTTCGTGTAAGGTGATATCATCATTTGTCATTGTCTTAAGTTATTGTTTGCCCATTGGTTGTAGTTGTCGTGGCAGTGACTGACTCTTTGTTGTTGTTTGCCCGTTGGTTGTAGTTGTCGTGGCAGTGACTGACTCTTTGTTGTTGCCTCGTAGTTGCATTGTTGTTGTTGTTGTTGTTGTCGTCGTTGTTGTCTAGCCACTAGTTCAAGCATGTCATCACCTCAAGCCATTGTCATTGTTGCCACCTGCAGCCAGTTGGCATCCGTCATCACCTTCGATTGCCCGCAGCCTTTACCGGTTACTCTTCATCACCTCGGACATTAATATATTTATTTTACATTAAATTCTTTTTTTTTTCAAATCAAATTAGATAATATAAAATTTTGCATTTATTTTATAGTAAAAATATGAGTTTAAGTGTTAACTATGTAAATACATAGAAATTGGACTGTGTGTATAAATTCTCCCTTGTTTATATATTTTGATATTTGGTTGGATATATTGTAGAATATAAGCGGAAACAAAATTATTATTTTTTAAAGCATATTTACCAAGAATATATATAATCAAATGAGAATCTTTTGCTAGGAATGAAATATATGTTCAAATTAATCTCAAGTGAAAAGGATTGTGTTTTGTTTTGTTCAATTCTTTTAGACTTGATGTATAAATGAATTATGATAGAATGGTAAAATTTTGGAATGGTCAATAATTAAAAAGAAAATATTATTTTAAAAAAATATCATTGTTGTGCGTCAGAAAATTGACGACTATAAAGATATATTAATGTCTCAATATAGTACAAAAATCTAACACACATCATATAAAATTAAAGTTGATAGAGGAGATACCAAAGATTCTTATGTGGAAAACCAAAATTGGATAAAATCATGGGATTTAGCCTGATTGAAATGATTTCACCATTCAAATGTATGTTACATGAATTTGTGAGCTCTCCATGATATAGATATATCAATGTCTTAGTTTTGTACAAAAATGCAACGTACGAACAAATAAAATTAAAGCTGATAGAGAGGATACTAGAGATATTTATGTTGAAAATCGAATATGGAAAAAAAAAATCATGAGGCCTAGCATGGTTGAAATGGTTCCACTATTTAGATGTATATTATAAAAATTTGTCAGCCTTTGAACAACATAAAATAATATTACAAGAATGAGAGAGAATATTGGGGAAATGATAGTTAACCGACTGCAATGATGGAAGAACAACAATAGGGGTTGTGGTCACCTATGGTGATGGTCGTTAGGCAATAGTTGTTCAACCACATTAGTAGGGATAGCCATGCGGCGATGATATGATGATGATTTGACAACAGAGGACTGATAGTATCCATGATGTTAACTGGCAACAGTGATCTGACGAAAACTATGTTTGTGGCCATGTAATAATGGTGATGGCAACGATGTCACCCACGTGACATCAGCTATGTAATCATGTTCTGGTGGCTAATAGGAGGTGGTCTGATGATAGTAGGCGCTGGGAGATAGCCACCCGACAAAGATAGTAGTGACAACTGTAGCATCAGTGAGGCAATAGTGGTCTAGTGACAATGACCGTGGCCTGACGGCTTTGGCCAGGAGACGATCTTGCGACAACAAGGGATGTGAGATGGTGATTCGACAATGACGACAGTGCCATCGTTGGTGCTTTTTGCTAGACGACAACAATCTGATGATTGTTGTGTAGGTCAGACAGTGTTTGTTGGGTGACACTAATTGGATGGTGACGACAACCAACAACAATGAAGGCTGTAGAGCAATTGGTTGTATGATGATGGTTATAAACCAATGGTGATAACAACAGTGATTTAGTGATTACATTGGTGTTTTCAAGCAAGGTGGTGTTGATTAGGCAACAGTGGTTTGGCATGGTAGCGGCGACAGAGTTCACAGTGAAGTGATGATCTGCCACAATAGTGAAGACGATCGTGCGACGGTTATCCTACATAGTGATGGTCGAAAGATGATCTAATAATGGCACCGATGTACCCTAATAACGGTGACAACCAGGTATCGATGATTCAACATAGTAACAGTTAGGAGATGATGATCTAACAGTGATGGTGGCTTGATGTTGGCGATGGCGACATTGCGATAGTAGTTTAATGATTATAATGATGGTTCAATATTGGTCTTGTGATAATAGTCTTATGGAGGTGGTTAGGGCTGTAAACGAGTCGAGCCTGAGCGAGCTCAGGGTCGACTCGTGTTCGGCTCATTCGATATTGGCTTGTGTTCGAAATCGGCTCGTGTTCGAAATGGCTCGTGAACAGTTTGTTTGTGTTCGGCTCAAAATTGGCCCGTTAGAATATAAATTTATTAAAATAATATTTTATTTTTTAATATAAAATTAGAATTTTATGTAAAATTTTTTCAAGATTAAATTTGAGATAAAACCCAAAATATTTATTAACTAAAAAAAATTGATTAACTAAAAAAAAGTTAAATTGAAGACAAAATTTTCTGCAAATTGAAGGTAAAATTTAAGACAAAATAAGAACCTTAAAAATTGATATTATTTTACAAATTGAAGACAATTTATGACAAAGATCAAATTGAAGATAAAATTTCCACTAAAAAAATTAATATTATTTACAAATTAACAAAATAAGAACCCTAAAAATAAATTATGCACTTATTCGTCATTTTTGCAAATTACAAGAATCAAGCATCAAACTCTTGTTCTCCAATATGAGCTCTTTGTTTCCAATCATGGCTTTGACTCTATGGGACCATGACCGGTGACAAAGATGTGGTTTTGCGCTTTAGGCCAAGCATTTTTTTTTCTTCTCTGAACTTCTTGGCATACTCGAAAAGACCACAATAGCTTTAGCCAAGGGATGCTCGCTATTTGTTTGTTTATAATGTAATAACTTGATAGACAGAATCTGCAGGACCACCAATAATAACATTGTTTTCAGCCTTAAGAAATACAAGGGGCATTTACATATATACCACACAATTCTTATGTAGTTTCATATCTAACACCTAAACATTGATATTTACATGCATACCACTCGAATCTTTACCATCGCATCAAAAATATCATAATCGCTATCTTTTAATAAATGAAATACATATTTTTTTGCATAGATTTATCACACAAAGGTGTTGTAAGTGTAAATATCAAACTTTAGGTGTTAGATATGTAAATAGATAGAAATTGTATAGTATGAATGTAAATTTCTCTAAAAAAAGCTCTAAAGCAAATACCAAAATGACTTTCAGCCATGGCAAGTGCCTTTGTCAACAGCTCCTCTGCCTCGCTAAACTTCCTGAATTAAAAATTATGCTATCAGAGCATGAACATGAAGACATAAATCCAGATTCAAATACCGCGACCAAATGGGAAGAAAAAGGATCAAAGCACAAAAATGCAAAAGAATTTTATACGATGGTTTAATTATAAGGAAAATAAAACTCTAATTTCTGAAATACAATGTGACAATATATATATATATATATATATATAT
>JXCR01125161.1:92452-134349 GCA_002079205.1 Phalaenopsis hybrid cultivar
GGAAGAGATTCATGGATCTTATTGTTGAACTCTTAGAATTACTATTGGAAGCCATGATTTACATATTTGAAGTAATTTGTGAAATTTTTCTACAATTTGATTAGTTAAAATGGCTCCACGACAAAAGAGAAGAATTGAGTTCGACGAGTCTCGCTTCGTCAATGCGATGGCCCAAACAAAATTTACTTCCATATTTAAAGGAAAGAAGTGCATACAAGATCGAGTTTTTGAAAGTCTGGGAAGAGAAATCGAACGAGTTGCTGCCGAGCGGAGGTGGAAAAACTTTTGTTACACCACTAATAAAGCTGATGCAAATGTTGTGAAGGAGCTCTACGCCAATGTGATTTATTCTGATGACGGAATCGTTCAAGTGCGTGGATTCCCTGTTGATTTTACTGCCGCCCGCATCAACACTTTTTATGAAGTCCCAGACTCTTACAGCTGCCAATATGAATTCTTTAGTACAATGGAAGGCCCCATCAATGATGTGATCAACTTTCTCACTGATGAGAAAGGAACATGGAAGATAAAGCAGCGAGAAAGGGTAAATTTTTCTGCTTCCTTGATGGGAAAGGAACATGGAAGATAAAACAGCGAGAACGGGTAAATTTTTCTGCTTCCATGCTTGAATGCCACCTCTAAGCATGACACTATTTCATTTCCACTCGTTACTGACTTATCACCATAGTGAGGTAACAAGAGATAGAGCTATTCTGAATTTCTATATTCAGAATAATAGAAATATAAATGTGGGAAAATATCACCATAGTGAGGTAACTAAAGATAGAGCTATTCTAAATTTCTGTATTCAGAATAGTAGAACTATAAATGTGGAGAGAATAATTCTTAAGAATATATTGACTACGGTAAGGAGTGAGACTAGTGGAGGTCTAGGACATCCTGGACTTATTTATGCAATTTGCAAACTTTCTGAAGTAGAATTTGGAGATGAAGAATGGGTTTATCCAATGAAACCCATTAGTAAAGCTAGTTTGAAAACTTATGAATCCCATGAGAAATGGAGAACTGGAAGTAGAAGTCAAGAACCTTCTAATCCCATCTACAAGTTATGTCCTTCCACCATCTAGTTCCCTACCCTCTCTGATTTGATGAATGAGTTGACCTTGCAGCGAAAGAGCATAGAATTGATAAGTGAAAGGATNTATATATATATATATAGGATTGAAAGCAATCCAAATGAAAAAGAGAAAAGAAAGAAAAAATGTATATAATATAAAAGTGAGGAGAAGCTTGAGGAGATGCCTAATCAAAAATTGGCTTCACTGAACCTGCCTACAGGGAAAACTTAAATACATTCCTGAACTTATATTTATGGAATAGGTCTTTTACTAGTAGAGTTCTCANGGACCAAAGGTAAAGAATAGGTATGCTCCTATTTGGCACAATATAAGTTGAACTAATTCATTTTATCNAGATTGTAAAATTTTGTGAACAATTCTATCAATTCCAAAATGACCCCTAAGTTCAAAATCATGACTTTTTTGAATAATTCCTTCAATTTCTTTATAAGGCATACATCTCCACATAACTAAATCTTTGCATTTTTTGTACAAATTTGGATCATCCCAAAAGTAAAATTTTGCATCATGAATAAATTTTCTCTCTTGTTTCACAATAAAAGACATCATAAATTGCTAAAACATAGCGGGTGTGTTACATAACACAAAGGGCATTTTTCAAAAAGTGGAAGTCCCATAATGACTTGTGAACCTTGTCTTATCTTGATCCTCAGGAGTAATATTTATCTAATGATACCCAAAATATCCATCTAAAAAGTAAAAATATGGTTGGCCAACTAGCTTATCCAACATCTAATCCAGAAAAGGAAAAGTAAAGTGATCTTTCCTAGTGACATAATTTAATTTTCTATAATCAATACATATACACCATCCAGTGACATGTTGAGTAGGAATTAATTCATTTTGTTTATTTACTACAACGGCCACTCCTCATTTCTTTGGAACATAGTGAAAAGGGCTTACCTAGACACTATCTGATATAGGATAGCTAATACCTGCATTAAATCATTTCAATATTTTCTTTTTAATGACTTCTTTAATAATTGGATTTAATCCCCTTTTAGAATCTACCCAGGGTTTATGATAAGAATTCATTAGAATCTTATACAGACATATAGAGGGACTAATCATTTTTATATCTGCTAAGGTTCATCCAAAAGCTTTCTTATAATTCTTCAGAATATCCATTAATTTCTTCTCTTGTGAATGAGTCAAATTTGAGGATACGATAGCTAGTAATGTAGATGAGTTCTCTAAGTAAGCATATTTCATGTATTTTGGAAGCATCTTCATCTCAAGTTCAACGGGTTCTTTAATAAAAAGAATAAGAGGTTTAATATTATCTGTTAAATCTAAAATTTTAAACCTCTTCCGAATAAGTTTTGAATTTTGTTCTACTAGTGGAGCATATTCATCTACAGAGTCTTCAGAGTTTCTTCATTCAATTATGACTCTACTATTTTGACTTCACATTTCTCTAAAAAATGGCTACTACATAAATAATCAATTAAATCCACACCAAAACATGCATCTTGATTTTCTTTAGAAGGATACTTCATAGATTTTAATACATTAATTGTAACCTCCTAATCATTTATGTCATAGTTAACTCTCTTTTTGCCACATCTATCATGACTCGTCTAGTGGCTAGGAAAGGTCAACATGATATTATGAAAATTTCCTTATCTTCCTCAAAATCTAAAATAATGAAATAAATAAGAAATATAAAATTGTCCACCTCTACGAGAATATTTTTTATCACCCTCTTTGATAAGTGATTGATTAATCAGCTAGTTGAAGGGTCATAGTAATAGGAGAAAACTCTTTTAATCCTAACTTTTTAAAGATAGACACTGGCATAAGTTTTATATTGAATCTAAATCACATAAAATTTTGTAATAAAATCTCTCTCTAATTTCACATGGGATAATAAAGCTTGTAGGATCCTTAAGCTTCCTAAATATGACTGTGACCTGAGTAGTTAGAATGGAAAGCACATATGTTTCATGTACACTAGCTACCTTCCTAGGGTTTACTCTTTCAGAAGGCTACTAAAATTTTTTAGTGTCCATCTTGTCAATCAGATTATAAGCCTCATAAAATGGCTTTAACATGAGAAATCTATCAGCGACATCATCAATAATATATTTAAGGGATCTTATTAAACCAATACAAAAGTCTGAATAATCAGTCAATCATGCAGTGCATGATTTGAGCACTTCCTAAGAAGCTCCGTAAGTTATTTCCAAGCCTCATATATTGTCTCACCTTCATGTTAACAAAATAAATTAATATCATTCCACAATTTAGTTGTTTTTGCAAAAAATAATTAGCTAGGAAATTTTGGGCTAATTCACCTCACATCTTAATTGATTCAAGTGCTAATGAGTTCAACCACATTTTGGATTTATTCCTTAAGGAAAATGGTAAAATTTTATGCCTAACTACATCATTTGACACGCCATTATCGCAAAATGTATCACAAATTTCTAAAAAACTTGCTAAGTGTAAATTTGGATCCTTAGATGGGTACCCCAAATTGGTTGTTCTGCACCATTTGAATGATAACAGGCTTAAGTTCAAATGTGTTAGCTTCTACGATAGGGCTTTATACTTAAGTGAATTTCATCTTTCGTAGGATTAATGCAATCCCTTAATGGTTTATGCATTTTGACTTCACATTTCTTTCAAAAATGGATACTACATAAATAATAAATTAAATCCACCCCAAAACATGCATCTTCATTTTCTTGAGAAGGATACTTCATAGATTTTAATACATTAATTGTAACCTCCTAATCATTTACCATCATAGTCAATTGTCCTTTTTACACATCTACCATGGCTCGTCTAGTGGCTAGGAAAGGTCAACCTGATATTATGGAAATTTCTTTATCTTCCTCCAAAAGTAAAATAAAGAAATAAATAAGAAATATAACTTTGTCCACCTTTACGAGAATAGTTTTTTATCAACCTCTTGGATAAGTGATCGATTAATCAGCTAGTTGAAGGGTCATAGTAATTGGAGAAACCTCTTTTAATCCTAACTTTTTAAAGATAGACAGTGGCATAAGCCTTATACTAAATCCAAATCACATAACATTTTGCCATAAAATCTCTCTCCAATTGCATAGGGGATAATAAAGCTCGTAGGATCCTTAAGCTTTCTAAATATTACTGTGACCTGAGTAGTTAGAATGGAAAGCACATATGTTTCATGTAGACTAGCTACCTTCCTTGGGTTTACTCTTTCAGAAGGCCACTAAAATTTTTTAGTGTACATCTTGTCAATCAGTTTATAAGCCTCATAAAATGGCTTTGATATGAGAAACCTATCAACGACATCATCAATAATATATTTAAGGGATCTTACTAAACCAATATAAAAGTCTGAATAATCAGTCAATCGGACAGTGCATGATTTGAGCACTTCCTAAGAAGCTTCTTAAAATTTTTCCAAGCCTCATATATTGACTCACCTTCATGTTAGCAAAATAAAGTAATATCATTCCACAGTTTAGTTATTTTTGCAAAAAATACTAAGCTAAGAAATTTTGGGCTAATTCACCTCACATCATAATTGATCCAAGTGTTAATGAGTTCAGCCACATTTTGGCTTTATCCCTTAAGGAAAATGAAAAAAAATTTATGCATAACTGCGTCATTTGACACACCATTATTGCAAAATGTATCACAAAGTTCTAAGAAACTTGCTAAGTGTAAATTTGTATCCTTAGATGGGTACCCCCAAATTGGTTGTTCTACACCATTTGAATGATAACAGACTTAAGTTCAAATGTGTTAGCATCTACGATAGGGCTTTAAATACTTAAGTGAATTTCATCTTTCATAGGATTAATGTAATCCCTTAATGGCTTATGCATTTTGACTTCACATTTCTTTCAAAAATGGCTACTACAAAAATAATCAATTAAATCCACCCCAAAACATGCAACTTCATTTTGTTCAGAAGGATACTTCATATTAATTGTAACCTTCTAATCATTTACTGTCATAGTTAATTCTCCTTTTTACACATCTATCATGGCTTGTCTAGTGGCTAGGAAATGTCAACCTGATATTATGGAAAATTCTTTATCTTCCTCCAAATCTAAAATAAATAAATAAATAAGAAATATAAATTTGTCCACCTTTACAAGAATATTTTTTAGCACCCTCTTGGATAAGTGATCGATTAATCAACTAGTTGAAGGGTCATAGTACTAGGAGAAACCTTTTTTAATCCTAACTTTTAAAAGATAGACAGTGGCATAAGTTTTATACTGAATCCAAATCACATAAGATTTTGCCATAAAATATCTCTCTAATTGCACAGGGGATAATAAATCTTGTAGGATCCTTAAGCTTCCTAAATATGACTGCGACCTGAGTAGTTAGAATGGAAAGCACATCTGTTTCATGCACACTAGCTACCTTATGAGGGTTTACTCTTTCAGAAGGCCACTAAAATTTTTTAGTGTCCATCTTGTCAATCAACTTATAAGCCTCATAAAATGGGTTTGACATGAGAAATCTATCATCGACATCATCAATAATATATTTAAAGGATTTTACTAAACCATTATAAAAGTCTAAATAATCAATCAATCGGGCAGTGCATGATTTGAGCACTTCCTAAGAAGCTCCATAAATTGTTTCCAAGCCTCATATATTGACTCACCTTCGTGTTAGAAAAATAAAGTAATATCATTTCACAGTTTAATTGTTTTTTCAAAAAAACTTAGCTAGGAAATTTTGAGCTAATTCACCTCTCATCATAATTGATCCAAGTGCTAATGAGTTTAGCCATATTTTGGCTTTATCCCTTAAGGAAAATGGAAAAAAATTATTTTTAACTGCATCATTTGACATGCCATTATTGCAAAATGTATCACATTTTTCTAAGAAACTTGCTAAGTGTAAATTTGGATCCATAGATGGGTACCCCAAATTGTTTGTTATGCACTATTTAAATGATAACAGGCTTAAGCTCAAATGTGTTAGCTTCTACGATAGGGCATTAAATACTTAAGTGAATTTCATCTTTCGCAGGATTAATGTAATCCCTTAATGGTCTATGCACAATATAATGATCAGTTCCTGGGTATCTAAATTAATTTGTTGATTGTTAACCATTTCTTCTACAAGTTCATGAAGTCTTCACTATTTATTAATTCTCCTAATAGTTTTCTCTAGTTGTGAATCAAGTTCTGAACTACACATTCATTGACTAAAGACATAACTAGTAGGTTTCACACGAACACACAAAAAAAAATTTTAAAAATTTTATTTTTCAAACAAACAAACAATTACACACAAAGACTAACAATACAAATTTTCTAGTCGACGTCTAACAAGTTCAACTAAAATTCTCTTAAATTAACTACACCTTCGCTCCTTGACAAAGAGGCTAAAAACTTGATATGCTCCATTCCTCTGCTTGAGCTTAATATTATCACCCAAAATCAAGGCATTCTCATGGCCACACCTAAAACTTCAACAAAATCCTAAAATGATCCACTCTTGAGCTTCCCTGGGGTAAGAGAGGAAGTTCCTCATCAAAATTGACCCTTCTTGAACCCTCTGCACTAGACTTTGACTAAGGCCGCAAGACCCTATGATCAAAATCCTACATAGACCCAACCACATATAAAATTGACACTTTGAGAAGGTTTGTGGAGTCAAGACGAACATCTCCAACCATCCTAATCGAGGCATTAACTCTTGGGCTAAGGTATACGCCATTTCCCTAAAATTTGAGCTCAATTTTGGTTTTTATGATATAGATTTTAATTTCATGCTTGATTAGCCATATAGATAGTTTCATCTCACCAAGATAAAGCTATAAAAACAAACTTTATGTGATTTCATTAAGAATCAAGTGAAATATTAGGTCTGGATTTTTTATCCCGAAAATATAGTTGTGTAAAACTTATAAAGTTGACTCTGCTTTACAACGATGCCAAAAACTTTGATGCGTTATTTTATGAATAAGAAATCTAAGAAATTTATGTTGGGATTCTATGCAAGTATACGTATTATTATCAAGTAATATATAACTTTCTATTTAAGTCCCAAATGTCGATCCCACAAGGAAGTTTTAAATTAGAAATGATAACTTAACTAGGAAATTCACACAAATAAAATGAAATTACTATCTCTAATTATGAATTGTTTGAAATACTATCAGAACTAAATTATTAACTATTAGCAAAACTCAAATGAAAAGTTTAAACAGTAACTACTAAACTATGTTTTATGTGATGAAGTTTTCTAATATGAAAAATAATCTTTCCCACTACAATGAGTTTTTGTTAAAATGAGATGAGATAAATGGTTTAAAAATATATTGTGCCAAATAGGAGCAATTTTAATTCTCTACTCTGANTATGAAATCTATTTAATTTACTGTTACCTTCCCCAAAAATGATGCCAAAAACTTGATCCCAAAAATATAGTTATGTAAAAATTATAAAGTTGACTGCCCTTTACAACAATGCCAGAAACTTGATGCATTATTTTATGAATAAGAAATTTAAGCAATTTATGTTCAGATTCTATGCAAGTATGCATATCGTTATCAAGTAATATATGACTTTATATTTAAGCCCCAAATATTAATCCCACGAGGAAGGTTTAAATTTAAAATGATAAATTAACTAAGAAATTCATATAAATAAAATGAAATTACTGTCACTAATTTTGAATTGTTTGAGATACTATCAAAATTAAATTATTAACTACTAGAAACACTAAAATGCAAAGTTTAAACAGTAACTACTAAACTATAATTTATGTGATGAAGTTTTCTAATATGAAAAAACATCTTTCCCACTACAATGATATTTTGGTAAAATGAGATGAGATAAATTTTTTAAATATGATTGTTCCAAATAGGAGCAATTTTAATTCTCTGCCCTAATTCATTGTTATAGAAAATCATTGGCTAATCTCAGGTTTAGTCCTTAAATTTGTGGTTAGGCTTGGAGGATACTGGTTCTCACTTCAGAGCTCCCACTTCCCTTCCCCTGAACGCTAACACTCGCTTTAGTTCTTAAACACTAAGATCAAATTTAGAATTTTAGTCTGCCACCCTAAAATCTTCAATTCTACACCCAACAAAGTATAATTGCCTATTTAAATTCCATGAACGAGATACTCCTTCATGGAGTAAAATGTGATTCTCACTCTTGTTGTAGAACTCATACTCCATTTCCCGGATCATATGTTTCACAATATATTTTANTCTGATTTATTGTTATAGAAAATCATTGGTTAATCTCAGGTTTAGTCCTTAAATCTATGGTTAGGATTAGAGGATATTGGATCTCACTCTAGAGCTCCCACTTCCCCTCCCCTGAAGGCTAATGCTCGCTTAAGTTCTTAAACACTAACACCGAATTGGGGATTTTAGTCTGTCACCCTAAAATCTCCAATTCTACACCCAACAAAGAATATTTCTCTATTTATTTGCACTTAATTCCATGAACGAAATACTCTTTCATGGAATTAAGTGTGATTATCACTCTTGTTGTAGAGCTCATACTCTATTTCCCGGATCATATGTTTCACAACATATTTTAATAATTCAATTGACCAGATTGAAAAGTAAATTAAGAACGGAGCTGAAAAACCATCACAATTTATTTTATATTTTAAAATTGGCACATCCAATTTATCTCTTCATTTCACCATATCTTAGAGTAGGGAGAAAGATAAAGAAAACTACTCAGACTTCATGAGAAATATTCAACAAAACATAAATTTTATATATAAAAGAAAGTTCATACAACAATAATAAACAAATAACATTTTTCTAAAACTCTTTCTCGAAGAAAATTCCTTGTAGCCTCTCTTAGNCTCTCAAAGCAAATCCCTAGTAGCTTTTCTTAGAAGATGTAGGAAGAAGAAATCTCTCACTTCTCTCCCTCTCTAACACTCTTAGAGAAGAATTCACACATAAACTCATAAGAAAAACTCAAAACTCTAAAGAAATAAATGACTAATGGACTTTAAATGGTTGTGGGGAATGTGGAATAGCGTGGAAGATAGTGGAAAGCGGTCGAAGGGGAGTCTTTTCTGATCAATTTCTGCTCTAAATAGAGCATAATGTCGATTTTCCAATAGGTGCATCCAAAAATTCTTCAAAAATTTTCCAAATTCATTAAATCTTCTAGAAACAGGTCTTGCACCGACATTGGCGCCGCCGGCGCCCATTCAAGCACCATTGGCGCCAGTGACCTGTGAATTATTTTAATGCTCCCTATTAAATAATACCATCAGTGTTGTTCCTGGCGTTGTTGGCATTGAGGATAGTTTGACCTCTATTCTGTTGGTCTGCGCCATCGGCGTCCATCTTGGTGCCGTCGACGCTGAGTATTTCTTCAAAAACGCTATTTTGACTCCAAATTTCATACTTTTTCCTTCCTTTTTGCTTCAAGTCCTAAAAATTTACAACCTACAATAAAACATGAAAAATACCTTCCTTTAAAGTGCAATATCACTAAAAATGAGTATAAAATATAGATGTAAATATGCATGTATTTTTAGTGCATCAAAATCCCCCAAACTTAAATATTACTTCTCCTCAAGTAACTCCTTTACTACATAAAAATATGGCTCATGACAAAGAAATTAACTTCTAAATTTCCATATTTTAGTCCACTAAGTATAATAACATAACTTAAGAAAATCTAAAATAACATCAGTTAATACTAAATGTATAAGAATATATAGCAATCAAGTCTAAGATTTCTTATTCTCTATTCTTTTCAAGGAAAATTGCAAATTGTCATATTAAAGCCACGTAGAATATCCATATGAAAAAGAACTTCATGAAACTTTACTAGTAAATATGCTAATACTTAAATATAAGTTTAGAAAATGTAGTAAGTCTTCTTCTTTAAGTTGATGCAAGGGAAGCCAATTTTTAATTAGGCATCTCCTCAAGTTTCTCCTCACATCTTTTTCTTTTCTTTTCTTTTCT
The DNA here is from genome assembly GCA_002079205.1 of Phalaenopsis hybrid cultivar. NCBI lineage: Eukaryota > Viridiplantae > Streptophyta > Magnoliopsida > Asparagales > Orchidaceae > Phalaenopsis > Phalaenopsis hybrid cultivar. Next base: position 102,479 of record JXCR01125161.1, read on the forward strand.
TTTCTCTTTTTTTTTTTCACGATCATTTTCAATCATTTTTCTTTTCTTTTTTTTATGTGAGGATTACTATATCTGGATAGCCTTTAATGATTTTGAACTTCACTATCCCCTTCTTAAAGTTAAAAACCTTGCACATTCCTTCACTTTATAAATTTATATTAGCTATAAAGATTTTTCATAAAGTTTTATTCCTTTCTTCTTACATGAATTTATAAGATTTTTTAACACTTCAAAAAGACAAATTTCTTTACTTATAATAGAAAAATATAGTTTTATTCTCTTATACCAAATATCTTAATATTTAAAATGAACCTTTATTATTGAAAATTTTTACTTAAGTTTACTATNTATTCAACAAAACATAAATTTTATATATAAAAGAAAGTTCATACAACAATAATAAACAAATAACATTTTTCTAAAACTCTTTCTCGAAGAAAATTCCTTGTAGCCTCTCTTAGAAGATTTATGAAGAAGAAATCTTTCACTTCTCTCCCTCTCTAAAAATCTTAGAGAGGAATTCACACTTAAACTCACTACAAGAACTCAAAACTCTAAGGAAATAAATGACTAATGGACTCTAAGTGTCTATGGGGAATGTGGAATAGCGTGGAAGAGAGTGGAAAGCGGTTGAAGGGGCTCTTTTCTCATCAATTTCTACTCTAAATAGAGCCTAATGTCGGTTTTACAATAGGTGCATCGAAAAACACTTCAAACGTCCAAATTTGTCGAATCTTCTAGAAAATGGTCTTGCACCGACATTGGCACCATCGGCTCCCATTCTGGCGCTGTCGACTCCAGTAGCCCATGAATTAATTCAATGCTCTCTATTAAATGGCACCGTCGGTGTTGCTCCTAGTGTCGTTGGTGCTCAGGATAGTTTAGCCTCTGCTCTTTAGTTTTGTGTCGTCGGCGTCCATCCTGGCGACGTCGGTGTTGAGTATTTCTTTAAAAACATCATTTTGACTCCAAATTCCATCCTTTTTTGCTTTCTTTTTCCTTGAAGTCCTAAAAATCAACAACCTACAATAAAACATGAGAAATACCTTCATTTAAAGTGCAATATCACTAAAAATGAGTATAAAGAAAAGTTTAACTATGCATGAATTTTTAGTGCATCAAAATAAAATGGCGCCGTTGCTGGGGATTGCAATGGTTGATCTTGACTTTTATGAGAATTTTAGTTGAAGTAATTAGGCTTAGACTTGGAAAATTGTAGTGTCATAAAAACTGTTTTTGTGTGAAAGTGTTTTTTGTATGAAAAAGTGTTGTGAAAAAAAAATGTTTGTGAGAAAAATAAGGTGTTTGTGAAAATGTTTTGTTGTGTTAAATATATTTTTTGTTTTATTTGTTTGATTGTTAATGTATTGTTTCTTTTGTTGCATATGTAAAATAAAGAATATGTAGGACTTGTGACTAATGATCCTGAGTTAGAAAAATGGAAAATAATCAGAAAATAGAAAGGATTTGAAAAAATAGAATGGAAATGGAAAACATTCACAATAATAACTTGGAAAATCATCATAAATCATTGAGGGATTATGTAAATCCAATGAAAAATGAAATTCACTCAAGTATACAAATCCCTGCTGTAGAAGCTGACTCGTTTGAACTAAATCCAGTGATTTCCAACTAGTGCAGACCTCCCAGTTTGGGGGAACTATTTTAGAGGATCCTTATTTACACTTATCAAGTTTTCTAAAACTTTGTGCTACATTTTGTTATAATGGCATGTCAGACGATGTTATTAGACTAAGGCTTTTTTATTTCTCACTAAGGGATAAGGCTAAAATGTGGTTATACTCATTAGCAACTGGCTTTATTAAAAATTGGGAGGAGCTAATTTAGAAATTCCTAGCTAATTATTTTCCACCTTCAGGAACTACTAAGCTTAGAAACAATATTATCTCATTTTATCAGTATAAGTGGGAATCAATATATGAAGCCTGGGAAAGGTTTAATGAACTCCTAAGAAAGTGTCCACATTGTGCTCTGCCCTATTAATTAACTTTTTACAATGGGTTAGTAGGATTTCTTAGGTCTATAGTTGACGCTGCCGCTGGTGGATCATTAATGTCAAAATCATTTGATGCAAACATCTGTGTTAATTGAAGAAATGGCTACAAATGAATTTCAATGGCCCACTATAGGGGTAAGTCCTAAAAGGTAGCCAATGTTCATGATACAGATGTAATTCTAATTCTTGCATCTCAGGTTGTTGCAATATCAAGGAAATTGGTCCAATTTGGAATGAACCTGCCCCAATTTACTCCAGTAGGTGAGGAAAGTTCATTAGGGTATATGATTGATTCTGACTTATCATATCAGACTTTAAATATCATAAACAACCCGTATTCTAACTTTTACTACATAGGTTGGAAGAACATCCTAATTTTAACTGGCATCATACTACTGAGGATGGAAACCAACAATAGGAAAATAATCATGCAAATCTTAATGGAAGTTGGAATAATTAAGGGAACACAAACTATAGACCTTCATATCCACTAGACTCTTACAATGATCGACAATTGGAGGTTTAGAAGATGTATATGGAAGAAGTGGTATTGCAAATGAGAAACAAGTTGCAAAGTCAAAATGATATGATTAGAAACATAGAGAATAAACTGGGACAAATTGCTATTTCACTTAGAAATAGACCCTAAGGAATACTTTCTAGAAACACTGAGATCAACCCTAAATACAAAAATTATGAACAAATAGCACTATCAGAAGTGGAAGAGAGATAGAGTGTGCGGTTAGAAAAGAGAAACAAGTTGTGAGAGAAACAAAGGAAACTAAAAGACCTAAAGAACATGTTTCTAAGGTTATATAGATAAAATAAATGAGATTTTGATGCTGGGGAAACCAGAGTAAACATTGGATACATCGGGTCGTCGATGTTAGAGCAAGCGATTCATGGAAGGCAATTTATGGTTATCTTTGTTATCTATTTAGTGTGATTGTTGTAATGTTGGATTGGATAAAAGTGAGATGTTGGACTTTGATCTATTTCTGATATGTAAGAGTGGATTGGATTAATGTTGTGAGGTAATTCCTTCTTCATGATTATATTTTTATATGATTTATGATAGTAACAGGTTGATGAGCCTGTTACGACTTAGTTCTCTACAAGAGCTGAGCATTTCCTTGGAGCATGTAGAGTTTGGACTTGGACCACTCCATGTCAACTATATTACTCTCTTTATTTGACTTTGTCTTCATTGAGTAAGGTCATGAACTTACTTAGTGAACAACATCTAGATGAACTGCACTATATTTACCAGATTGTGTATGCCTTTGACTTAGAGTAACCCTGAAATTGGCAACACATGAAGGAATTCTGGTCCATGGGTGATAACAATATAAAGTTTTATAATAAACACACATTATTAGTGTAGTTTCTTTTGTTAGAAATTGAAATTAAGGAGGGGAAATGGGAGTAGAAGGGAGATCAAGTTAACCTCAGTCGTTGTTTGTTTATGAATCTGTCAGTCTATGTATTGGAGTTTGTGTGTCTATGTTTGTGAGTCAAGTTGAATGAGTCATTGGAGATAAGAAAACTTATCTTAATATTTTAAACTTGTTAACATCTTACAATTCCTTTATAATGTTTAAAATGTTTTCTTGTTTAATCTACAGTTTGTACTTGCTCTACTATTTAAAATTCTTTTATAGTGTTATGTCAAGCATGTTTAGGCTAGATTTACATTCTACTACAATGTTCTACCATGTGTTACTTGTTGATATTTTTGTAGGATGTGTAGTAAATTGTAAAAGTGCTCTTTCTCTGCCTTATATTTTTGTACTTCATTGTAGAGTTAAGGATATTTAGTGGAGAACTTGGGAAAATGAATAACTATCTTTAGTAGGAAGAATTGTATTTTGNTATATCTAGGACTCCATTAGATCCCTATATTACTTGAGTGATACGTATACTTGCATTGATAAGTGTGACTTTACAATTATTGAATATTTATTACGTCCATACTATACGTATACTTGCGTTGATAAGTGTGACTTTACAATTATTGAATATTTATTACGTCCATATTGCGATATGTATACTTGCGTTGATAAGTGTGACTTTACAATTATTGAATATTTATTATGTCCATATTTATCGTATACTTGCATTGATAAGTGTGACTTTACCATTATTGAATATTTTATATATACATCTTTATCGAATCTATAATTGTTATTAAGTTTTTGGTGCAGTTGCTGAGGAATTAAATCTTTTAGCAGCATTTTTTAAGCATATATAAAGTCGCCGGTCAAGTTTTTGGCGCCGTTGCCGGGGAGTGAGTGAGTGTCGCCGGTCATTTGCACAGCGATGTCAACCTGCATGAAAACCAAAACTGCTAGGATAGCTGTAAAACCAAATCCAAAACTAAAATGAACAAAGATAAAATTCACTGCCACAACATTCAAAATATAAAATAAGTCAAAATTTAATCACAAACATCACAAAGCAACAATTGGAACTAAATTAAAACGTCTCTATCGGATGATCGGGAATCCCTTGAAGGAGGTAACCTACGGTTGCTAACGAGATTTTCCATGGTCTAAATGGATGTATGGAACTCATTAAGTTGAATTTAGTAAATTCATTTGGACTAAGTGAATCCGAAAGAAAATAGTGGTACCGAAACGAGGGAACTAACCGGTGTCACTCTAATCAAATTTAACATGCCCCATAATATTTAAAGAACCATAACCATATGGACATCTGATTTGGTATTATAACCTGACACATTAGAAAACTTATACTTGTCTTGATGAGAAGCTTGGAGCTAACATTGTGGGCAGCACAACCATCTTCATCAATAAGAGGATCTGAAACAACATATCTTTCCTTATAATTAAACAAAAATCTATAAGATTTAGAGGTTGTTTATTTATTCAACATATATCCTTAACTCATCTTTAGGTCTTTTGTATAGTTTTGAATTACAATATAAGCCCTAACTCGCCTTAAAATTCTGAGCTTATCGTTCATCACGACCTAAATCTTTATATCTTTCAGGTCAATTGTGTGATTGTTTCACGTGAGTGTAAGTCGTAAATTAATAAAATTTGTAGGAAGAAACACTTGAATAATTTCCTCTCCAAAGCTGAGCCCAAACCATAGGATAGCTTGAGAAGTCACCGAAGTTCTCCTTTGGATCTATGACATCCCCTAGTTCTTCCTCCATTGGATTCTATCATAAATGTTCTAAATTTGAGTTATTCCCATTTCACACCTCTTTGTTCAATCTCTTTGAAAAGTCTTATCCTTTTTCCCTCTTTGAAGATAATATTTCCTGATTTTTATTGAGAGTTTCTTTAGGTGACTTCGGTTATCTAAGATGTATTTAACTACAGGGGCTTGCCCTTATAGGAAGCTTTTCCAAACCTAGCTTAATATAAACCTTATTTAATTTTTTGTATTAAATAGGGGCACTTGTCGGCAAATAAAATGGTTTCGCAGACCAAACGGATGTCATACATTTCTTAGTTTATTTGATCGAGCCTCACCCTCAAGTCTTGTGTTTATCTTTCCGGATAGATACAAAGTTTGAGGTATAATGCTCTTTCATTTAAACTATGTAAGATATGGGATCAGTTTGATTTTGTATTTTTCTAAATTTATATGTTTATATGTAAATTAAATGCCTTTTTGAAGCGGGCGACGGGATTTTGATTCCGGCGGTCGACGACTTCCAACGTGCAACTCCTTAACCAAAATAGTGTCGACCAGCTTCTGGCGACTCTGCTGGTGAGTAATAGATACTCTCTCCATACTGATCAGGAAATATTATCTTCATATATCGATAATGTGTCCATGTCCCTCATGAACCAGATTACCCTTCTTCCGTTGGCATGCTTTACCACTTCTATCTTGGGAAAGTACGATCGACTCTTTAGACTTCAGGACTGTCTGTTCAAGCACCTTTGAACAGGGAGGTTCATGAGGTCATTACGGACTTTTTAATCTTTTTTTGGGGTCAGACCCCCAATAGGTATATGGGTGGACCAATTCCACCTGGGCATTGTACGTTGTGAAGTTGGTCCTGCACTGGGTCCTGAACTTCACATTTTCCCTTTTGAGTTTGGTTTACTATTTTGTAAATTAAATCGGATTGTGTTGTGCTGCGTGTGCTCTTTAATTTTTCTTATATTAATTAAATCTTTCTACTTTCAAACTACTTTTACTAAATCTTAAAACCTTCAAACATTAAATAAAGACTTACCCTGTCTACCAAATCGACCTCTGCTAATTTTTAGTGCTCGCACTAAGATTACGAGGTATTGGCCAAATAGCTAATCCTAGAGCTTTTTTTTTTTGGCGTTCCCGATGCTCACTTTCTCATGAAACCTGCCGACAAACTGTGATGCCTGCAATTTTTCTCCTACCAACAAGTTTGGAGTCAGATTTTAAGATCTCAAGGTCATTCTTGGGAAAGCCCCGTTCGTCGTGATGAAAGTCTCCGCTCCAGAGGTTCAGGAACTTTCTATTGAGTTTAACCTAAACTACCCTCAGAACTTCCCTTCTTACAAGAATGTCAAGACTACTACCATCGCGACACCTACGAAGTCTATTGTTCCCGTTTCTACTAAGAGAAAAGAATTTATGATCATTGAAGACCCGACTGAACGATTGGTTATCCTACCGTCAGTATTTGAAATTGGATCACCGTTGACCCAAACCCAAAGGAGAAATTGCAGCCGGAAGGTTTGGAGGGCTTTTGAAGCCCAGATTTCTAGGGAAGTACCTACTGATGAAATTCCTCACCAGATGGAGTCAGGATTGCTAGGGACCTATCCACTTCTGCAAGGGAGCAGGTTCCATCCCTTAGGGCATACTAATGAGTACGAAACTATCCAGAAGATCGTCACTGCTTTACCATCACCTCATGGACACGGTGAAAAGAAGAATAAGCCTACTCCTATCACTCGAGTTAGTTCAGTTTTTCAGAAACTAGCTGCCAAAGAATGTTGTTCAGTTGTGAGATACTCAAATGAGTGGGGTGTGCAGTATCCCCTCGCATGAAGAAAGAAATTTTAAAGGACGTCAAATCTACCAAACGATCTCAAAAATCAACTGAAGCTTTGCCTGCTCACATTCCCGTCTGGTTTTGCTTGGGAATCAAAGTTGATACCACCATTGTTTCTACCGATTCTACTACCACTAGACTCGTAGAATGTCAACCAATTAAGTCACATATGGCTCCAAGAATTCTACCAATTACCAGTCACAAGGATGTTCTTAAAGTTCCAAAGGAAAAGATGAAGAGGTTACCCAGTATTGTTTCTAGTCTGCACCATGGGGAGCATACTTCTCTTCAACACACCAATGTTTCTACTGAGGCACTCCATCTAAAAACATCACCGTCAAATAAAAAGGTATGGGTACCCAAGGTCATGGTACCAATACGGTCGAGTGAACCCAAAGGGTAAGATCATGGAATGAAGCAAGGGTCCGAAGTATCTAACATTTTCGCAACAAATGCTAGCGAGATGGATGACCAAGTAGAGGATGTCCAACAAAGTCTTCCAGATCTCAAGATCCTACGAGAATCAATAATCGAAAGAAAGGTCGAAAAGCTCAGGGTCAAGATTTTTTAGTTGGCCCAAAAACATGGAGTTTCCATCGATGATGATGATGAAGATTTTGAATTCAATGATTACCTTAAAGAAGATTTCATGGATATCCATGTCATCGAGACCAGAGCCGCTGCATCTGCACGTGACGCTCAACCTTTCGTCGAAGAGAACACCGTAGATGAGCTGCGTAGGTCTGTTTTCCTAAGGGATGAACAAATCAACCAATTGAAGAAAAGAACGAAAGAGATGGCTGCTGCCATGACCTCCATGGACATAGCTCAAGGATTATGTCAATCACCACAGTTAGCCTCCCCAGAAGTCAATCAACCAAAGATTAAACATATCATAGATGAAAGGAGGGAAGTTGCCTCAACTAATAGAGATGATCAACAAAAGAAGGATTCTCCATCAAGTGCTATACCAGAAAAGGAATTTAAGCAAATGGTAGACCTTACCCGGAGGAGTTTGATGTCGTACCCTACCCTAATGGTTTTGTGTCACCAAACTTTAAGATATTTGATGGGACTGGAATTCCCAGGCAATATATAGCAAATTTTCAAGCTAGTTGTGGTAACAAAGGAGAAAACGAAGCTTTACTCTTTCAAAAGTTTTTTCAGTAGCATGTCAGGGATCACTTTTGATTGGTATGGCAAATTACCCAACGGGTCAGTCAAGATGTTTGCCGAGCTAGAACAATTACTTTTAAAAAGATTTATCGGAGCGCAGCATCATGTTTTTTTTAGAGATCTCATAGTAGAGAATCAAAAGCCCAATGAGACTTTAGTGGAATATATTTTGAGGTGGAGAAACCTTTGCATGAAATGTGAACCTCGGCTATAGGAACATCATGCGATTGAGATCTTACTCAAGAGCATCCATGGGTTGGTAGCTTTCATGCTCAATGGACTCATCATTAAATCCTTCAACAAGCTATTCAACAAAGCTAGCAATCTTCAAGAAGAAGTCAAACATATGGTTTCTCATGAGAAGGTCGAGACGTCCAGGACGACGAGAGTATTTGGAAAGAAGTATGGAACAATGAAAACAGTTAATAAAGGAAAAAAACCAATGAAAATACATGTAGAAATATCTGATCAATCGTCATCGTAGCATGCTCAACAACAGACACAATAGTATGGTCACTCTAGCCAGCAACTGCCTCAAAGAGAATCATACTGAATAGAGAACAAGAAAATTTCCATTATAGAAAGTAGGAAAGTGGTGTATTCCTTCAAAGATGAAGCCATACCCAAAATGTTCAGAATTCTGATGAAGAAGCCTGAGTTCAGATTACCTGATCCAAAGAAACCCGAAGAGGTCGATGAAAATGATCAACCAAATTGTTGCCCGTATTACAGATTGCTTGGACACATAATAGAGGATTGTTTCATCTTCAAGGATTGGCTCGAGAGGAACCTTAAATAAGGGAATATAATGATCTAAAAAGAATATGTAAAAGAACCTGAAAAAGGTTCTATAAATGTGATTTCGGCTGAGTCAGTCTCTTCGATTGACCTAGAAAAGATGGATGGAGTACAGGCAGGAGCAAGTCGTTCAAGAAAATACTAAACCAATTCCAGAATGCATCAGCACAAGCCTCCATTCAGAGTCTTCAACCTGCTGAGCCTGAGATGAAGATTCTGCCAGAGAATCCGCTGCCACCAAAGAAGAAGAAGAAGAATACCACCATGAAGACCGGTAGCACGGGGGGTTGGATTGGGGCTACCTCTGCTAGATTAGTTGTCTTTGATTTAGGGAAGAAAATCCTTAAACCCCTGTCCTTGTATGATTATCTTTTTGCCTCTTCGGGTCTTATGAATGTAATGATTATGATTTTGGCTATGTTTTAACTATTTCTAGTGATAATGTAATCGATTGTGACTGATCTAGCTTCAATATAGATTCCCAAACTGATCCTCAAATTGTACTTGAGTTAGAGGAACTCATTAGCAAGACCGAAGAAGACATCAACAATACCTATTAAGACAGCATCGGGAGTGAGAAACCAATCCTCAAGCGCCACGGTGCACCACTTGCCATCAATTTATATCTTTTTGAAAAAGAAAAAACCTCAGAAGATTCGATAATGGTATCTCAAGAAGAAGAAATTACATAAGTGAACTTAGGAAGCAAGAGGATATTACCCCCGAGGTTAGCTCTAAATGATAAAGGAAAGTAAATAGTAACTCGAGAAGAGCTACCTCCACCTCTGCCAGCGGAAGAACCACATAACCAAGAGAAAATTGGAGGATCATACAAAGTGGATTACAATGTGCTAGCTCATCTTAGGAAGTTGCCGACTAGATTAAGCATCTACAATGCTCTAATCCTATCGAAAGAGATGAGAGAGTCTCTGGTTACAGCTTCACTTGATCTAGAGATTTGCTTAGCCCAGTTGGCCAGCACATCCTCAGATGAAGTTTACTTATTGAAAGAACAGTCTGGGATAACCTTTATAGATGAAGACTTGTTGCTTGGTAGCACCGATCATAATCTTCCACTCTATATCTCCGTTAACATCGGCAGATTTCTGTTGTCCAGAGTTTTGGTAGATCCTTGAGCATCCGTCAACTTGATGAGCCTATGAACATTGGCCTATTTGGAAATTGAAGCTCAAGAGCTTACGACCAATAAAATGATGCTAAGAGGATTCAACCAAAAGGGAGAGAGAGCCCTTGGATCAATTACATTACTTATGAAAGTTGGAGAACTGGTAACAACCGACAAATTTCATATCATCGATATCAAGACCTCTTTTAATGCTATACATGGTTATGTCGTCTCAACACCAATGCATTAAGTATTATGAGGAAGGAAAAGAACACTGCATCAAGGGAGATTTACGACCATTTTCAGTTCATGAAGTTGGCATTCATGAAGATGCCACCTATTATGCGTCGCCAAAGAAAATTGTCTTCTCTCGTGAAGTTGTGGCAAACAAAATGGAAGATTCAGCAAGCTTCCACCACTCTTTGGCAACGAGTTGGTGTGGGTTCTTCTAGTTCACGCACCGGAGGCCGAGGCTGGGGACATGGATGAGCAATAACCAATTTAATTGTTGAACAGACTAGGTCGGCCATCAACATTGATGATGAAGAAAGTTCTGAGGACGAAATAATGATGAAAAAATAGAAGAAACCACAGTACGAGATATCCTTAGAAGATGTGGAGAAAAGTGAATATGAGACAATGTATGATTGGATAAACGACTATGTGAACACCATGATTTTTACTCTGATTCTCCCTCAAAAGGTCGAGAGTTTAGAGGTCAAGGAGGTCCTTAGTGCTGGTTCAAAGCCGATCAAGCTTTATCGTGCTTCCACTTCTACTAATCTTGAAAATCATATAAATTTGGATGAGGATCTTAATGAATTAATAGATTTGCCTTTTGGTTACTTTTCACCTTGTGTAGAAAAGTTAATTCAACAGGGACATTTACCAAAACAAATGCCAAAGGATAAAATACAACTTTTTGAAAAATTATGGAATGTTAAAAGTCGAACTCCTAACTCAAAAGAGGGTCTCGGATTTGGTACAGTCAGACCAGTCGATGATTTAGAGTTTTGCATGGTTATTACTAATGAATCGAAAGAGGATTGCCTCGATGTGGAGGTTGAATCTACTGATCGGCTAATAGAAGACGCTCCACTATAATTTGAGGAAGAAATCAAGTCAATTATTGATGAATTGAAGGAAATCAACCTCGAGACAAAAGAGCAACCCCGACCTACATTTATAAGTTCTCTACTCAACGACAAAGAATCTTTAGAGTTGATCAAACTGCTAACAGGATTCAAAGAATTCTTTGCATGGAGTTATGATGAAATGCTAGGACTGTCAGTAGAAGTTGTAGTCCATAAACTTGGGGTGGACAAAAATATGACCCTTGTAAAACAAGCTCCAAGCAGAATGCGCCTCGAAATAGAGCAGCAAGTCATTGTCGAGGTGAAGAAATTAATAGACACTAAACTTGTAAGAGAAGAGTAATACCCCACATGGTTAGCTATCATTGTGCTAGTTAAGAAGAAAAATGGACAGATCTGTGTCTGTGTCGACTTCAAGGATTTGAATAAAGCATGTCCAAAAAATGAGTTTTCGTTACCTATACCAGAAATAATGGTGGACATCACTTAGACACATGAGATTTTCTCCTTTATGGATGGATCATCGGGATACAACCAAATCAAGATGGCTCCCGAGGCTGCAGCACTTACAAGATTGTGAACGCCGATTGGAATTTTCTGCTATATAGTGATGTTGTTTGGGTTGAAGAACATTGGAGCGACATACCAGCGAGCTATGATGAAGATCTTTAACGACCTCATTCACAACCAAGTGGAATGCTATGTGGATGATTTGGTCATAAAAAATAAATAGAAAATATATCATTTTTATGATTTGAGGATCGTTTTCGAACGATTACGACAGTACGACCTTAAGATGAATCCCTTAAAGTGAGCCTTCGGCATTACCTCCGGGAAATTTTTAGGATTTGTTGCCTGTCATCGGGGAATCGAGATCGACCCAGATAAGACTAAACCTATCTTAGAAATGCTTCCACCTAAAACCTTGAAACAACTACGTTCCTTCCAAGGGAAGTTGGCATATCTGAGATGTTTTATTTCTAATCTCTAAGGTAAGTGTCAGCCCTTCTCAGCATTAGTTAAAAAGGATGTCAAATTTGTTTGGGAAGAGAAATGCTAGTGGGCTTTCGATGATGTTAAGTAATATTTAATGACACCTTCTATTTTGGAAGCCCCTATCCCAGGAAAATCTATAATATGTTATACCACAGCTTTAGATGACTCTCTTGGAGCCCTTTTAGCCCAAGTCAATGATGAGGGTAAGGAAAACTCACTCTACTACTTAATTCTTCATCAAATACCAACAGAGATAAGGTATCTGCCTATTGAGAAGCATTGTCTAGCTTTAATCTTTATCGCTCAAAAGCTCAGACATTACATGTTTTCTCATAAGGTAACTTTAATCCCAAAAGTTAATCTATTACAATATTTGATGACCCGACCAACACTCTCTGGTCATTTAGCAAGGTGGTTGATGATTTTGTTGCAATTTGATATAACTTTTGTTCCCCTCTTTGCTATCAAATGACAGATTTTAGCAGATTTTCTTGCTGCACACCAACTTCTAGATGAACAAATACTAAAAATGGAATTCTCCAGTGTGCAACACTGGGAGATGTACTTCAATGGAGCTTCATTAGCCAGAGAAGACAAAGGATCTGACACAATTATAACAGGCAAAATAGGAATTGGTTTGATCTTCATCACGCCAGATAAGGGTATGCTGAGGTTCTCATACCACCTGGCAGAGCTATGTACTAACAACAAAGCAGAATATGAAGCCTTAATTACATGGTTGAAGTTGGTGATCTTGATAGATATAACAGATATTCCCATCTATGGAGATTCTGAGCTTGTTATCCAACAAGTCATCAGACAATACAAGATTGTTAAACCAAGGCTAGTAGAATATCATTAGTACGCAATGAAGTTACTTAAACAGATCCCCAGTGTAACTTTCTACTAGATTCTTTGGGGAGATAATGCCCATGCTGACACTCTAGCAAAACTTACAAAATAATTAGCATGTCCCTAGGAGGATTCCATTGACATTACAGTACAAGGGAGACATGTTTTGTCTTGAATCAACTTCAAAAATCTACACAAGCTTGAAAAAGAAGAAGGAATGACAATTGCAGTTGCTGATATCAATGAAGATTGGCGTAAGCCATCAATAGAATATTTGTAGACCAGAAAACTGCCAGAGGACAAGTCAGTAGCACATCACATTACAAGAAGGGCTATGTCATATGCCCTAGTAGGCAATGTTCTCTATAGAAGATCGTTCGACCAGATGTGGTTGTGATGTCTAAGCAGAGCCAAAGCACAAAATATTGTCAAAGAAGTACATGTTGGATTGTGTGGCGCTCACCAGTTAGTGCCAAAGATGAAAATGAAGATCAAGAGACTCAGATATTATTGGCCAGCAATGATGTCCGACTGCATGTATCTAACGAGAAGATGTCACCAGTGCCAAGTGCATGTGGTGGTCTTACACCAACCTCTGAATGTGCTGCACTCAACCATTGCTTCGTGGCAATTTGAGTGTTGGGGCACATACATAGTAGGTCTGATAGACTCTCCATCATCTAAAGGACACATGTTTATACTTGTCGCTACAGATTACTTTTCCAAGTGGGCAGAGGTAGTGTCGTTATGAGAGGTTACAACATAACACGTCCTTCAATTTTTCAAAAGCCAAGTTGCCAACCATTTCAGAGTTCCGCCCAGAAAATTTTCGATAATGGGATAGCCTTCAAGAGCACAAAAATCAATAATTTCATCAAGCGTCATGGGATAGACTAGAGATACTCAAAAATTTACTATCCCAGGGAAAATGACATAGCTGAGGCCTTCAACAAGACACTGGTACAGATTTTGAAGAAGACACTGGACGAAAACAAAAGAGATTGGCATAACAAACTATTAGAAGCCTTGTGGGCCTACCGGACAACATTCAGGACTCCCACTTGATCAAGAAGTGATTAGAAATATTTTGAATCATTCTCAATTTTTTAAAATTTTTATGTATTTTTTAATTTAAAATATAGCATATAAATAAAGTATTTTTTCAAAAAAAAAATTTCATTTTACCTAAGTGCCCTTGATAACAAGGAAATCAGAAAACCACTTTAGTATAATTATTTTTGTACAAAAATACATTTTTCTTAGAAAATCAACTTTAGTACTTAAATTTAATCAAATAAATTTCAAATTTGTACAGTGGGTCAACATGATTTTTCTACGTAATGTGGAATTGATTTTGTTAATTTTTGAATAATATTTAATTTAAATAATTTAACATAAGATATAAATATTTAATTAACTATAGAAATGTACAAAACTATCCAACCCATTCTGATCTTTTTTCTAAGCTCATATGACCACAAGAAACCTAATAAAAATTATCTCATAATTTTCTAAGTGATATTTTAATTTATATAATTATTTTAAGCCAAAATAGCCATCCAAGCTTGAAATTTAGGGTTACATGCACAGAGATACTCTCTAACCTTGGAAAAATTAAAGAACATCCTCTCTGTCATGAGAATGAATCCTCAAAGTTTCAAGCCTTGGTGGACAATATCAAATCAAAATAAATTAAAATACCACAAAAACTACTTAATTAATTAAAAATCAGAAACTCATCATATAAATTTTTTTTGGTCGACATTATTCTTCTCTGTTCACTGAGCAAGATAGTATTTTTATTTTATTTTTATGATTTTTCTATGCAAAGTTATGGATTTTTAAAGTTCTGACATTTAATTAATTCATAAAATCCCTAATTTTCAACTAAATCTAGTCACCCGCCGTGTTAACCTAGGCATCTCGAAAGTCTCCACGCGCGCTCCACCGTTTGACCCCGCCAGCCACCTCAGTGCCTCATCATCCCATAGTTTCGCTCCTTCTTCTCATTTGATACAAACTTGGCCCTCCGTTTAATACACGTGTGATCGCACAGCTATGGGTCAGCATCCCCAATGGCCAGAACTCGTAAACTGCATGACTTCAAAACCTTAGATCTCGTTCAATACCAAACCAAATCAAGTATGGTTTGTTCCTACACCTTCATCTACTCGAGACAAACACATCCATACAGTTACAATACTATGAAATACAAGTTTGCTTCACAAAGGACTAAATTGAGACAAAAATTAGGTTGAGACCTTATACCAAAGTTTGAGAGGGGAGGCCTCAATCAGATGCTTGTGGAGTCTCATGAGCCTTCTGGATGTGTTGGTTTCCTATGGTGTAAACTCCAAGTATAAGTTCAGTGAAATGAGGGGTGCAACCTAGGTCAAAAGCTAGGTTAGGGTGCTCAATAGAGGAGAATTTTGATGAGGAACTTTCACTTTTTCTTTCAGGAAGCTCAAGAGTAGTTCACTTTGGAGTTTTCAAGGATTTTGGAGGATGACCAAAATTTTTCCTGGTTTGAGATCAGAAATTGAGCTCGGGCAGTGGTGGAGATGGAAATGGACTTAGAAGGTCTTGGAAGAGCTCTGGAAATAATTTGGCAGAGTTTCCCTAACGAATTGGATTAGCTCTCCTCCTGAACATGGGAGGTGGGGTTTAAATAGAGGAGCTTGGGGCGGCTGGCTAGGCTTCATTTTGGGTTCAACTAGTAGCTTATGTGGAAGGCTGAAGAATGCAAAAGACCAATTGGGATGAGCCAGTTTGGATGGGTGAACTTGAGTGGATTTGGGTGAGAGGGCTCTCTCAGTTTGTGGTTTTCCAGCCACTATGCTGACAAACTAGAGCAGAGGAGGTTGTCAGGTCATCAGGTGAGCAAGTGGGAGGGTTAATGATGATTAAATCTAAATGGTTAAGGCTTGATGGAAAATATCTTTAGGTTTAGCCAAAGATGGGAGGAGATCCCCTAAATCAAGGGACCATTAGTCCAAGGCTCATGTAGGGTGGGCTAGGTGGGTCTAGCCTGGTAACTAGGGTCCAAAGGGTGGTTGTGGTGGCTTTGGTTTGATTAATTTGATTTCATTTGGTCAACTTTAGAGCATGGGTTCATTTTGGGTATTTTGGCTTGAAGTTGGGTTTAGGTTGTGCTAGTCATGACATTGAGCTCAATTGATTGGTTAAAATGATGTAGATGATTGTCATAAGGAGTTTAGAAAAAGATTTGAGTGATTTTGAGTTGATTTGGAGGCTCAATTTGTTGGATTTGTGCTCATGGTAAATTTTTTGCATTTGGGCTAGCCTTAGGTTTGGATTGGGATAAGGCCATGTTTAGACCCAATTGATAGTTCCAATTGGTCCAAGGGATTTCCATGAAGAGTTTTGAATATCAATTGAGTTGAAATTTTGGGGTTATGGCATTCAATTTGATGGACATGGCTAATTTTGGGCAAAAAATGGGGGTTTTGGTCCAAGTTGAATTTGAATGAAATTGAGGCTTCACCAAGGCCAATTCAGGGTTCAATTTGATGTGGGAGAGTGTAGTAAAGAGTTTAAGATTCAAAATAGGGGTAATTAGATAGGTTTGGGGGTTCAATTTGGTGAAATTTTGGCTTAGGGTCAAATTGTCGATTGTGGGAATGAGATTGAAATTAGGTTTGAAATTGGGTTCAATTGGGCATGGATTTGGTTTAAATTGACTTTAGGAAAGATGAATTTGAGTTTATAATTGAAATTGGTAAAAATTGGAACCAAATTGGTGGACATTGGGGGGTGAATTAGGGTAATTGGGCCTTTAAGTGCAATTTGAGGCTTTTGGTCAAAATAAGTCAAATTTGTCAAATTGAGCTCAATGGAGTGGTCCAAATTGGTTTTGGGGACATTTGAAATGATTTAGAAGGTTTTGGGAAATTTGGGTGGTTTCAAATGGTTTGAAATGATTTTTGGACAAAATTTGGTATTTTGGGTAATTTTTTGGGATTTTGGTCAATTTTGGGGCTTCAAGGGTAGTTTGGTAAATTGAGTAGATTTTGGGTGTAGAAGGCTAAATTGGGTATTTTAGTAGGATTGAGATTGCTAACCACACAACCATCCCACTTGAGCCATGGATCAATAGAATCCCCTACTTTGGGTCCTCCATGTACTGGTATCAGTTAAACCCTAGCTTAAAGCTAGCAGCCTAGGGGACCATCTACATGAGTCTCTCAAAAAGTTAAGAGATTAAAGTTAAACATGTTTGAGTCTAATACTGTGAGTGAAAATGTGATGTGTAAGTGTGTGTGTGTGCAAGACTGACCAAGACCACACCACTCAGGGTTCACCCTAAGGCCAAATAATCCTATGGGGACTCCCCTTTAGCTCTCCCATACTGGCCCCACATACTAAATATTAGAGGTTTAGACCAATTTGTGGAACTTCAAGTTGAACAAAGAAGAGTTTAGATTTTCTAATGGTGAGGGTTCCCTTACTAGTCCTATAGGAATAGTCAACAAGAACGTCTTATGGCTAGATCTAGGCTACTAAAGAAGAAACTAGACCTCAACCAAAATTGAGGTCAACAATGTGTGCATAGGAATGTGATTGGAGAGCTTTTGCATTGCCGCACCAATAGTATAAATTACAACACCTAACCTAAAATTACCAAAATTTTCATGTTTATCCCCTTAAGTGTGGGGTCTTCTAACATAATGATGGCATTATAAATATGTTAAAAATCATGCTAACACCCGTGAAGTGCCCTATTCAAGTTGCTTCATACAAATAAAGAGTAATCTAATAATTTAATTGAAGGGTGGAACATCAACCTATATCCATTGAGAGCTAGTTCTTATGAAGCCTTGAGGCAGCTTAAAAAGACCCACAATGCAGTAAACTTTGACCTTTTCGAAAGGGTCTTGCATGGTCCAACTATGAACAAGCCTTAAACATTTAGTTTGAAGGAGCTTTACGGCAAGACCACTTCTCTGACTTAGAATGCTTAAACTATTTGCATATATTAGTAATAATTTATGTAATTAAATTATTCTAGTTATTACTTCCCTTTATTAGTATTCTATTTATTTTTAATGTTTTCATTCCTTTTTGTTTGCTTTAATTTTATCTTAATGGTTAATGTAGTAAATTTTTTTTAAGTAGTAAATAATGTGTTTCTCCACTATGTATAAACCTTTATTGTTTAAGTAAATCTGATTGCATTCTTAAGAAAAGTTTGGGCCTCATTTTTGCTCAATCCATATCCCAGACTCTGAAAATACAAAACTGATGTTGCATCTCTAACCGAGCTTAATCAATCCTAGGGAAAACTGATCATACATGATTTTTTGCATTTTTTCTTAAATAAATTTCTTTAAAATTATATATTATTTTAATTTTAAAAAGAAAATGTTTAATTTTGAAAAAATAGATTGAGCATATCTCATATATTCAATGGTTTAAATAACGAAGCACAATATTACAAGTAATACTTCATCTCAAAAGATGAGAACTTCACTTGATGATAGTCTCAATTATTCAAACTAAGATATTTTTAATAATTATTTGGTCTGTAAAATTTTCAATAGATTATTCCCCTACTAATATTATAATTAGATAAGGTTTAGATTATCTGGGTTACTAATTCTATTATAGGCGTATGCCCTTATAGTTAATTACATCTTAAGTGACAAAAATTGCTTAATAAAACTCTCAAATAAGATCAATCTTTTTTCTTCAATAATTCAGAGTTTAGTTTGCATATTTGGTCATAAGAAAATAAAGTGGGAAGGGCTCAATATGGAACAATTATTTTGGAAACTAAGAAGCGGAAGGTAGGGGAAGTCAAAGACTCTTAGGGGAACCTCAATGACTTCTCAAACTACCCTATGGTTTAGCCTTACATTTTGTGACATACGATCAACACAGATATACTAGAAAGATAGTAGGATTTATGTCGTTCCAAATGAAGAACCTCAAGGTCTGATAAAGTGTTAGGGCTTATATCGCTCGACATGCAATCCTTTAAAAGCCTAGAAAGATAGTGTGAGGATTTACACATACTAGATGAATAACCATGTAATCCTAAAGGTTCATGTTGTTTAAGCCTATGGAAAGTTCAGTTAATGATCATCCTTCGCTTCATATTTTGGTATTGCTTGTAGCCTAAAGGTTGAGTACTGCTCAAACGCGTTATCACCTCATTCTATGATGTTAAGAGAGAAATTGTTCCTCGTGTGGCCTATCATAGGTTCTTTGTTTTATTGTTGTGATTTATGTCAAGTGTACTTTGAATTAGTGATTGATATTTTTATTATTTTTATTATTTTGATCAATTGGTTTTGTTAAAAATGGTTTTTACCTAATCATACATCTTGCATCTGCTATCCTAGCGCTTACTTTTCAAATACCAAAAATGCAGTAACTACAATAAGAATAACATTGTCACATATCTAAACGATGCACACATATTTAGATACAATAAATGAGAAAGTAACTAGACATACCTACCGCCTCTGATGCCATTTAAGAAAAGGTTGAATTTATGGGTTAAGCATTTAATTATATGAAAGTCATGCACACATTGAATGTTTCTAGATTTAGTTTTGATGTATAATGTAATGTAATCATGCATTGTATGTGGAGTTTGGCGGTAAATATATGAAAAATCAGAACTGGTAATAAGTATTTTTGAGTTAGGGATGGGCTCAGCTTCAAACCTTTAGCCATAATAAATCATCTTAAGGAGTTTCCATAAGTAATTGGAGCATTAATGTGCATAGACTAACCCTGGATAGAAGCTACCAACAATACAATCAAGAGAGGACAGCTTTAAACTCAAAAAAAAAATGGCTGACCATTGGACATATATAAAAAGTAATAGTTAAAATTCTCAATTCATCATGCACATAAGTCAATTAAACTTTTGGTTAGAGCTACAAATAGCCCAAGTTAATAAAAAGTTAGCACAAAAGATAAATGGGATTTTAATCAAATAGTCAACAAGTCATTCATATTTTGGGCTAGAGCCACCAGCTACCCAATAATGAAAGGACAACTTTAAACTAGTCATTGATAAATGCCAGTCTTAAAACATCATGAATATCAAGTTAAGAGACATAATATTACTTTATTTTCACGAATATAGTAAAAGATTCTTTGCATCATCGCCCATATCCCTGACACGTACAAACTTATGAACCAGCTCAATGGTCCATATAAAACCATAGTAATTCAAATACTTTCACTTCTTATGACTTAATTAACCTATGGGTGAAGACCTCACTCAGTTTGGATTTCTATAGAGAATGTTATTCAAGTTTTACTTAGAGGTGTTTAATTCCAAATAGTTAATTTGATACTTAAATAACCTTCATTTACTAATTTTTTTAAGGGATCATATTTAGTTAACTAACAATTAAACTTAGTGATTAAGTCTTCCTATTTTTTGTTTATAATCTTTTAAACAATTGAAAAGCTACTTAGGGTATTTTTGTTATTTTAAAGTTGTTTATAAATGTACCCTTAATAAAGGTTAAAACTTGAGAAAATTTAAAGTATTTAATTATTCATAACTTACTCAAGGATTTCACTTTGAGCCTTAATAGTTTTGAATCATATGGTTCATTATAAGACCGTTTAAAACTTTATATGGTAAATTTTATGATATTTCATCGATCTTTCTTTCATATGATCATATGAGCCGTTCTGACCTATGGTGAGGAGTGTAAATTAGCCATTTAAACATGTCAAACTATATTCCCCACTACTTAGTCATATGAAAGTTTATATCTCCTATTCTTCATCGATTCTCAAAGCATTTTAAACACTTTAGCAAACATCTTTATCATAAATTTTACCTTTTTACCCTCAAATAAGACCTAGAATTATTTAAATAACATGCCTAAAAATTGCCTATATTTATATGTGTATTTTGTGCTCATTTTTAAGGATATTGCATTTTAATGAAAGGTATTTCTATTTTAGGTACAAGAAATATAATTTAAAAGCAAAAAGAGCAAAAATGGAGTAGATACAAAGCAAAAATGAGTCAAATGAAGCCAAAGAACAAAAAAATTGACCCGATGCCTAGGCGCTAGGATGTTTTAGAAGCACGACGCCTAGGCACCAGAAAAGGTTATGCATATTTTCAATGAATTTGTATGAATTTTGAAAATGTGCCTGAAGTGAATCTTGGTTATTTTTAAAGCTTTATATATAGGAAGAATTTCCACATGTCTGAGAAGAGAGGAGGAGGAGAGAATTTTTTTTTTTTGGGTAGGTTAGACCACCATTGGGGTGGGCAGCCGTCTCAGTGAGAGTGTGGTGATTGTGAGTGTTTGTTGAGTCTTGTGTAAGAATGAATTTTATGAAGGCAAGTTCGGTTAGGAAACTTTATAGGATTTCATGGGGAAAAGTTTGAGATACTTTTTTGTACTTTTGTTTATATTTTGTTTTGTAAACACGATTTTATATATATTATGTTTTGGTTTGTTATCCTCATGAATTCTGAGTAGTTTTCTTTTCTTTCTCCATGCAATAAAAAGTAATCATGCGTGGGGTTAGAATGTTTTGAAGATTTATTTTATTCCAAAAATCTGTGATGGTTTTTTTCACTAGTTCTAATTTACTTTACAAACTGGCCATTTGTGATGTTAATATCCGTTGTGAAAAATAATGACTCGAGATGGCTATGATTTTACCTAACTTGTGAGTACAATACTAAACCTTGGATGGAGGGTTTTCCACAACTAAGGGAAGTGTTGATTGATAGGGAGATAAATTTCGATGGTCATAGAATTTATGATTCTAAAGTGACAGGCTAGAACTTTTTAAATTTGACCTATAGTTCGAAACCTAAGGCCTGGTTGGTCTTATAGAGAGGAAACTGTGGGTAATTTTGAAGTGAAAGGCTTGAATCTACTCAGTACAATCATATCAATCAAAAACTAAACATTAGATTAGTCAATGTTCTTTATGCACTTAAAAGAGGGTAAAGAATATGAATGATCCTATTTGTTACAAAAACTCATTTCTATCTTTAAGCTTTGTAGTTTAGAAAATTTGCATTTACTTTTAGCTTTAATTTAGAATTAACAAACTTTAGTTTATAACCTTTTACAAAAAGTTTGATAAAATTCTCCTACAAATTTTGTTTATAGTTTAAGTAGAAATATTTCTAAGTTGACATAAAAATTCATTTATTCCCTGTGGATTTGATACTCAGATTTTTAAATAAAAGTTTATATTACTTGAAATGATACATATGCTTGCATAGTACCCCTAGTGTGTAAGCCATTAATCAATTTTATTACATATTTGTTTTGCACATTAGTCACTGAATATAAATTGGGTTAAGTTTTTAGTCATCTTTCAGAACTTAAATAATTGTGTAATTGCGAGCCGAGTTAATTTTTTGGCAGCGTTGTCGGGGAATAACAGAATTTTTAGCTTGGAAATTTTTATTTGACTGTAGATTGATTTTTGGAGAATTATATTTTAGTTTCCCTTTATTTGTATTTACTTATTTCTTAAAAATTATTAAAAAAAGAAAAAAAAAACAAAAAATAAAGAAATTTTAAAAAAACTATTTTTATTTTGAGTGTTTTGGTTTAATATTTTTTTTTTCTGAATTTTTAATTTTGCATGTGTAGTTTTGGATCTGAAGGTTTAGTGCCTTAAAATTTAGGATTGATTAAAGGGTAAATGGGTAATTTTGATAATAATGAACTCTTTTGGATGATTGAAACACAAGGGATTAAATTGTAGAAACTAATGCCTCACTTTTCTATAATAAAGGTATAATTGTAATTTCCCTTAATATTTATAATTCAAAAGTTAATTAAAATGAAATGATCGTAAAGTGAGGGGTTTGATTTTGCAAAATGATAATTCACTGATTTAAAACCCCTAGTTAATGTTTGACTGATATTATAATCATGGATAAAGATTAATACCATAAGAAAAAAAAATTTAATAAAAAGAGCTACACAATTCTCTTGAAATGATAAACACTTCACAAAATAATTTTGAAAATCAAACTATTGAAAATGAACATCGTAATATATAAAGGCCTTTAAGGGGCTATGCAAACCCGACAACAGATGAAATTCACTTTAAGTATACAAACCCCTGTTGTAGCAACCAAAACATTTGAACTTAAACCTACTATTATGCAAATGGTTTAAAACGATCAGATTGGGGGAACACATCTGAGGATCCAAACTTACACCTTTCAAGCTTTTTAAACTTTGTGCTACATTTGAATATGATGGTGTATCAAATGACGCTGTTAGACTTAGACTTTTTCTCTTTCCTTAAGGATAAAACTATGATATGGTTAAACTCATTAGCACCTAGATCTATTAAAACATGGGGGAGTTAGCACAAAAATTCTTGGCTAAGTATTTTTCACCTTCACAAATTGCTAAGCTTAGAAATTATATAACCTCTTTTACTCAGTATGAAGTTGAGTCAATATACAAAGCATTGCAAAGATTTAAAGAACTCTTCAAGAGGTGTCCGCATCATGCCTTGCTAGACTGCTTAATCATTCAAACATTTTATAATGGGTTAGTGGGCTCCCTTAGATTTATTATTGATGCTACCGCTGAAGATTCATTAATGTCAAAATTATTTGATGAAGCTTATGCAATGATTTACAAAATGACTGTGAACAATTTTTAATGGCCCTCTGAAAGGGTAAACCCTAAGAAAATAGCCAATGTTCATGATAATGATGCAATTTAGATATGGTCAATATCGAGGAAGATATATCAAATTGTAGTGAAATTTTTTTTGAACTTTTCTCAAATATGTCATGTGATAGAAGAAAATTCATAAGGACAAATGATTGATTCTCAACCATCATTAGAGATTTTAAATGCAATTAAAAATACACCCAATGACCCATATTCAAACTACTACAACTCAGGTTAGAAAAATCACATTAACTTTAACTGGAATAATAATTCTGGTGGCAGAAACCAACAATGGGGAAACAATTAAGAAAACCCATTGAGAAATGGAAAAACTAGGGTAGTATTAACTACAGAACTTCACACCCTCCTGAATTTACAATCAAAGAAACAATTAAGGAGAATAAGTTGTCTGTAGAAGAAGTGGTGTTACAGATGGGGAATCAATTACAACATCAAAATTTTGCAATAAGAAATATTAAGAATAAACTGGTATTAATTACTAATTCACTTAGTAATGGGCCTCAGGGAACACTTCCTTGTAATGTTGAATGAAATCCTAAATATAAGAACAAAGAGCAAGAGCAAGTTAAAGTTGTCCAACCCAAGAGTTGATAAGAATTAAATGTTGGAATTCAAAAAGAGATTGATGTTGAGGGGGAGAATAATGAAACTAAAAAGAAATAAGAAACTGTTCCTAAAAATGTAGAAAAATCTGTCTCTCCAACTAAGATCAATTTTTAAAGACCACCAGATCCATTTCCTCAGAGAATTAAACATCAAAAGTTGGATGAGTAGTTTTTAAAGTTATTTGAGATATTTAAAAACCTTACCATTAATATTTCATTTGCTAAAGCCTTGGAACAGTTGCCAGGTTATGCTAAATTTAAGAAAGGAATTTTAAGAAAAAAGAGGAAGTTTGAAGATTATGAAATTGTTGCGCTAAGTAAAGAATGCGGTGCAATTATTCAGAAAAAGCTTCTTCAAAAACTCAAAAATCCTGGTAGCTTTATTATACCTTGGGCAATTGGAGACAGATTTTTTGGAAAAACTTTATGTGATTTAAGTGCTAGCATTAATCTCAAGCCATTATTTATATTCAGAAGGTTAGGCTTAGGAGAGATTTCTCTCACCACAATAACACTACAATTAGCTTATCGATCTATCACTTATTCTAAGCGGGTTATAAAAGATGTACTTGTAAAAGTGGATAAATTTATCTTTCTTGTGGATTTCATCATTTTAGATATGAGGGAAGATAAGGAAATACTTATCATTTTGGGGAGACTTTTCCATACCATTGGACAAGAAATGATAGATATGCAAAAAGTAGAGTTGACTATGAGAGTTAATGACCAGAAAGCTACTCTTAATGTGCTAAAATCTATAGAGTATCCAGCTAAAAGAAAAGATGATAAATGTTAGATAATGGATATTACTAATAACTTAATTAATAACTATTTCTGAGAAATATATGAAATCAAAATAAATATATAAGAATTGGAGGATGAAAATGAAATTAACGATCAAGATAAATCTAATGAGATAAATACTGAGGATTCAAATTATGTTCAGGAAAGTTTTAAGATTTTATACACTAGTGAAAATAGTAAACCTTTGATTCCTTCAATCCAAAAACCTCCTGAACTTGAGATGAAGGTGCTCCCTACTAATTTAAGATAATCTTTTTAAGAAGTTCAACTATTTACATGTAATAATATCATCTGATTTAATTAAAGATCAGAAAGAAAAATTAATGGACACTTTGAAAAATCATAAGAAAGCCTTTAGATAAACTTTAGCTGATATTAAAGGAACTAGCTCATCAATCTGTATGCATAGAATTTTAATGGAAGATAATCATAAACCTAGGGCTAATCCTCAGAAGAAATTGAACCATATTATGAACGAAGTGGTTAAGAAAGAAATTTTAAATTGGTTGGTTGTTGGAATCATTATCCTATTTCTGAAAGTTTTTGAGTCAGTCCAATCCATTGTGTTCCTAAGAATAAAGGAGTGACTATAGTTGTAAATGAGTGGAATGAATTAATTCGAACAAGACAAGTCACTGGGTGGCAGATCTGGATTGATTATAGAAAATTAAACCTTTCCACTAAGAAGATCACTTTCCACTACCTTTTATGGATGAAACCTTGGATAGACTAGTGCGACATCGCTATTTTGACTTTTTGGATGGATATTCTGGGTACAACCAATTACCTATTGCTCTTGAGGATCAAGAAAAGATAAAAATCACTAAGCCATATGAGACTTTTGCTTTTATATGGATGCCTTTCAGTTTATGTAATGCACCTGCTACTTTTCAAAGGTTCATGATGTATATTTTCTACAACTCAATTGAGAAAGGAATTGAAGCTTTCATGGATGATTTCTCAATTTTTTAAACTTCTTTTGATTCATGTTAAGATCATTTGCCTAAGGTTTTAAAACGTTGTGAAGAACCAAATTCAGTTCTCAATTAAGAAAAATGTCAATTTATAGTTGCAGGAGGAATTATGTTAGGACATAAGATTTATGAAAATGGCAATGAAGTAGATCCAACAAAAATTCAAGTTATTATTCAATTAGCACCTCCTATGTCAGTGAGAGGAGCTATGAGTTTTTTAGGACATAATGGGTTCTGCAGGCGTTACATTAAAGACTTTCAAAAGTTGTCAAGCCTCGGTGTCATCTTTTAGAAAAAAAGATATGAATTTTAATTTTAATGATGAATGTCCAGTTGCCTTCAATTTATTAAAATAAAAATTAATCAATACACTTATTATTATTTCACCTGACTGGAAAAAACCATTTGAATTAATTTGCATTGTAAGTGATTATTCTAATAGGGCAGTATTAGGGAAAAATATGATAAGATTTTAAAGTTATATACTGTGTCAGCCCCAACAAAAAAGAAGTTATTGACAATAATGTATGCTTTTTATAAATTTAGACTGTATCTCATTAAGACAAAATGTATTGTTCATACTGATCATTGTGCTATAAAATATTTGATGCTGATAGAGGATACAAAACCAATATTAATTAGATGGATCCTTCTAATGTAAGAGTTCAATTTTCAAGTAGTAGATAGGAAAGGTACTGATAATCAAATCACTGATCAATTATCGAGGCTAGAATACAAAAATTATGGTGATAATGATATTGAAATAAATTAAAATTTTACTGATGAACAATTATACTCTATGTTTTAGTGGTGTATTTTGTGGTATGCTAATATAGTTAACTATATAGTTAGTACTATTTTACCTTACGAATTAGAAAGCCAACAAAAGAAGAAGTTCATTCATGGTGCAAGATTTTACTTTTGGGATGACCCATATTTATTTAAAAATGCAAGGTCTTAGTCATGGAAGATGTGCACCAATTGAAGAAACTATAAGAATTATTTAAAAATGTCACGAATTTAATTTTATGGGACACTTTAGAGTGGATAGACCAACATTCAAAATTTTAAAATATGGATTTTATTTGCTTACCTTTCAAACTACCAAAATGCCCCTCTTGGCCCCAAAAATTCTTAAAACTGCCAAAATCATTCCAAACACTTCCAAAACCAATCTAGACCACTCATAAAGTTCAATTTGACGAATTTTAACAAAAATCCTAATTTTTCCTATTAATTCCCAATTACCTAAAATCACCCCCAATTTCCACCAAATCAATCTCAAATTTCTCGAATTTCAAACCTAAACTCAATTTCATCATGTCAGCCAATTTTAAACCAAATGCAAGCCTAATTTAACCCAATTCCAAACCCAGATTTCAAGCCCAATTTAAACCCCCAATTTATCCATGTCTTCAAATTTCACCAAATTGAATGTCTTATCCTATCCAATTTTATCAATTTTTAATTCTATACTCTTCACAACATCCCTCTAGAACAAATGAAACCTTCAAATGGCCTTGAATTAGCCTCAAGCCTAGCCCAAACTCAACCCAAATCTAAATCCTCAATTTTTCCCTAAAGTCCAAATTCCTCCAAATTGAACCTCAAAGCCCCTAAATTTTCCACCCAATTGATTCCCAAATGCCTAGTGACAATTTCCTACACCAAATTGAAAATTTAATTGGGCTAGACACAAGTTCTAACTAAGCCCAAAGCCATGCCCAAGCCAAATGACCAATTTTGAACCCAAACTTTAAACCCACTTGGAGCCACATGTTTTAACGCATCTTGGACCAACTCAGTAGCCATTTAGACCCTAAGAACCACCCTAAGTGCTCTTAGCCCATCCTAGAGGTGCCATGGACCAAAGGTATCATGATTTAGGGGATCATTTGCCATTTTTGGCCAAATGAAACAGCTTGATCTCAAGTGATTGAACCTCCATCCTAATCACAATTGAACCTTCCCCATGTTTTTCTGAAGAGCCTCCCCCTTGGTTTGAACCCCATTATGCCCATCTAATGTGGCTCACCCCCATTGGTCATTGGCGTCATTCAACCCTCCTCCTAAGCTCCATTCTCCACTCTCGACATGGCTAGTTAAGTCCTAGCTCTCCCTCTATTTAAACTTCCCCTTACATGACTAAGGGGATATTGCTATCATTTACTTGACGAAAGGCCTTTAAATTGCTCACAAAGCTTCCATGAGTCTTTCTAAGATCAATCTAACCTTTTTCCCCCACTAAAATCCACTTTCTGAGCTCAATTTTGAGTTCAAAACCTAGGGTTTTTTATGTCACTCCATTAAACTCCGCCAAAACTTAAGTTAAACCACATAAAAGCTCCCTCAAACCAAACAAGAAAGTTCCCCATCAAATCCCCCCTTTGTTTAGCACTCTAACCCACTACTAGATCAAGGCTGCATCACCCCTTCATAGAACTCTTTCCTAGGCTCAACCTCAGCTCAAATTGCTGTTTTGAGGAGTTTCGTGGAGTTACAACAAACTTCTACAAGCAACCCAATCGAGGCCTCACCACTTGGGCTAAATTATAGATTATAAACCCTAAAATCATGCTTAGTTTCATCAATTATGAAGAGAATGTTAATTTCAAATGTATCTAGCAGTATAGATGTGTTCGTCTCGATTAGATGAAGCTATAAGAACAAACCTCATGTGATTTTATTGAGTATCGAGCAAGATCTTAGGTTTAGAAGTTGGACGGTTCTCAGGTTAGGTCAGTTAAGGATGATGACCAGGGATCATCTGATCATACGTGTATTTAATGGACATCTCGGATTGCATTGGATGAAAGATGTGTTCGTGAAGCAGGGCCGCATGGCAAGCGTAGGTGGAAAGCACAACGAATAGGAGTGCGACGTGTGGGGCTTCAAAGTTACCTATGATGAGGTGGTTGTCATATAGATAAGTAGATAAATAGGGTATTTTGGATTTAATTAAATACTAAAACGTCAAAAATGCATAACTTGGTATAGAAAAATCATAAAAATAAAATAAAAATAGTCACTTGCTCAGTGAACAGAGGAAAATAGTGTAGAATAAAAATAAAAATTATTTGAGTTGTCTCTAATTTTTACTTAATTAAATATGTTCTAGACTATTTTTATTTTATTTAACTAAATATTAATAACCATGGCTTAAAACTTTGGAAATTGATACCTCATGATTGTGAGGATGTCTCCTGATTTTTTCAAGGTCAGAAGACACCTCTAGCTCTAAAACCCTAATTTTCAAGTTTCTTGTCCCATTTGTAATTATATTAATTATATATATTAAAATATTAATTAGAAAAAATGAGGGTTATTTTAGTAGGTTCCCTGTGGTCAGAGGGTTCAAGGAAAAATATAAAATGTATTTAATGATTGTGCATAATTTTCTAGCTAATTAAGTGTCTAAAATTTATAAAGGATTAAATAAATATAACATTACTCATAAATTAACAAAAAGCATTCCACACTATAATAATAATTATTTTAACCCACTATAAAAATTTGAAGCCCATTTGAGTTGATTTGATCACTAAAGTCTATTTTTCAATTAAAATGGTATTTTTGCATTAAAATAATTATAAAAAAGAAATAATTAGAAAAATTATGAAAAGTAGTTTTCTGAGTTCTTTGTAATCAACAACACTCAGGAAAAATAAAAATTATGTTAAATTAAATAAGTCATTTCTAAGGTACTTTTCAAATTAAAAATAATTAAAAATTATAAAAATATAAAAATGCACCAAAGTATTCTTAATTATTCCCTCATCACTTGGAACCCTTTAGAATATTTTATTCTAATTTTTCCAATTTAGTTATGTATTTTTAATGCTAAAAGTGTATTTTTCTTAATTTTCTATTAAAATGATTATAATAAATAAAATACAAATTGTTAAAAATGAAAATTTTCTTTCCATGAGATCTCTGGACTCAAGCAGATTTAATAAAAATATAAAAAGTAATTTTTGAAATTAAATCACATTTTTTATTTAATAAATCATTAAAAATTAATAAATAATTATAATAATTAAAACATAATTATAAAAATCATAAAATTTTGTCAAAGTGGTCCTCTGACCTAAGTGAACCTCCAATAATTTTCTCATAAACAGACATTTTACTTTGATTAGCTAAATAAATTAATATTGAAAATCCTATTTTTGAGTTAAATAATAATATAAAATTCATAAAAAATATTGAAAATAATTATTTATCCTCTAATATTTTAATTTACTCATGATTGAGATACCATAAAAATTTCAAAGTCATTTGAGTTCAATTTAACAAGTTATGAAGTGGAGAGCCCAAGGGTTAAAATTGTAATTTTGAGATTTTGATACCCTAATTAAATCTAACCAAAGGGGTGTGTGCGTAATTTAGATCATAATAAACCCTTTTCGATGCTTGAAACATAATGGTTTAAGAGGTAGAAATCAATTTGCCACCATTTCATGATAAGGGTAAAATTATAATTTTTTAAATTATTATGACTCGGAGGATAATTCAATTTGATGATCCTAAGGTAGTGGACTTAAGCTAGGAAGATATTCACTTATTTGAAGCCCCCCAATTCGTGATTAAATGATAACATGATCATTTAATAAGAATTGATCTCACTTAATCTAACTTTTTGAATATTGCAAGTCTTCTCTAAAGATTGGATTTAAGGGCTTGGTGGTGAGCTAGACTTGATATTTAAACTAATTGAATGAAGATTAGAAAATAGAAACATGATTATTTCATGAGTACTTTTAAACACTATAGACCCAACTTTAATTGTGGGTACAAAATCTTTAATTACTTATGCTTGCCCTAAAGCATCCATTCACATAACTATTAAGTAAAATATCAGGTGAATATTTGAGGTACCCCATTCTTAGGATAATTGAAATATTAATGTTCACTGAGCATAGGGTATATTAATTTATTTAAACTAAATCTAACTTTGGATGATTAATTGAACAATGTAATAAACTCATTTAAACTTGAAACAGTTCAAAGAGTTTTAAATTTTGTTTAGGGTTATGCCCCAAACACTTTTACGATCTTTTTGATATTTTGAAGGAAAATTGGACTTATTACTATTTTCTCAAGAAAATTATCCTTTAAAACTTTAGAACCATCCAAGTTATGCCTTGAGACTCGTTAATTCACCTAAATCAATAAAAATACCCTACTTATCCTACATTAATTGACCCAATGCTCAAGGATTTGAATTTTCTCTAAGGTATTTAAATCTTTGTGAGGAATTGGGGATATTTGTTTTTTCCCAAATGGATCATCGGGCTTGTGTAAGTCTGAGGTTTTGGTGGCTAGGGAAATGACAACAATGCTATTGTGTGCAAAAAAGAGGGATACGATGTGGGATTTTAGAATAATATCTCCTACCTCAAGGATCTTTAATAAAAGGAGGGATAAGAACCGATGATACTATTCGATGACTCTTGAGAAGATGATTGCCCCCAATACTCTTAAAATTTTTGTAGTCCTAGCTTCATTAAATTAATTAACATGTGGACTGCACCATTCTACAAAAATGCTTTTAAGAAGAAATCTCTTTTGCATGATAAAGTAAATTTTTAATGCATGAAAGTTAAATTCAAATGAAAATTTATGAAGGTCCATGGTTAATTACTTGAAACGAGGTTAGGAATTCAAAAATCTTCTTAACCCCCCCCCCCTCCAAAATGATTGAACAAACTT
>JXCR01125161.1:135196-151901 GCA_002079205.1 Phalaenopsis hybrid cultivar
TCCCGATTTGGTGACCGACAACTTCTGGTGACTTCGCTGGAGAGTAGTTTCGCTCTCCATTATGATTAGAAAGTTTTGTATTCATACATCAATAATGTGTCCATATCCCTCACAGACCAGATTACTCTTCTTCCGTTGGCATGCTTTGGTCATTTCTTTCTCAGGCAAGTACAGTGAACTCCTTTGTATTCTACGACCGTCTATTTAGTCACCTTTAAATAGAGGGTTCAAGAGTCCTTTAGGAATCTTTTTTTGTGTGGGGTTTGACCCTCAATAAGTGTGTAGTGGACTAGTTCCATCTGGCTAATGTGCTTTGTAAAGTTAATCCCGCACTAAGTCCTATAATTTACCTTTTCCTCGTATCTTTTGGGTTTGCTTTACTATTTGTCAGTACGTCTCTTCACCCTCATTTAATTTTAATGAAAACTCTTTAAATTTTATAATCACAAAAAAATAATAAATTTGAAAATAAAAAAAAAAGAAAAGATGTGCCTAT
The DNA here is from genome assembly GCA_002079205.1 of Phalaenopsis hybrid cultivar. Classification (NCBI taxonomy): domain Eukaryota; kingdom Viridiplantae; phylum Streptophyta; class Magnoliopsida; order Asparagales; family Orchidaceae; genus Phalaenopsis; species Phalaenopsis hybrid cultivar. The sequence goes on from JXCR01125161.1 coordinate 135,693, forward strand.
TTCACAAAAAGACCTTTGTTAATTTTTAGTGTTTGCACTAAAATTACAAAGTGTTGGCCGATATTAACCCTCAAAACTTTTTTCTTTGAAGCTACTATGATGGCATTCACTACTCTTAATTTCTCTTGCAACCTACCTACCTATCGTGACATTTGCAACATTGCACCAATGATCAAGTTTGGAGCTGGATTTGACAATTTTGAGGTAGTAGTTGGCAAAGCCCCATTCGACATCATGAAGGTTACCCCTATAAAAGTTCAAGAGCCATTAGCTGAGTTCAATTTGAACTAACCCCAGGACTTCCCTGCTTACAATAAAGGAAAAAATCGCTATTGCCGCGACACCCATTAAGTCTGTTGTCCTCGCATCTATTCGCTTTAGAGTTGTAACACCTACTGCTTCCAGATTCAATGTTACTGTGTCTACCATACCGTCTGCTAAAGGAAAAGAAGTTCTTATTAAAGAGGATTCAGTTGATGCATTCAATACTCTACTGTAAGTATTTGAGGACAGTTCAAGTTTAGTAGTTAAGCTACCGACCAAGTTGCAAAGAAGATACTGGAACAAGAAAATTCAAAGGGTCGTTAGGGCCCATGCTACAGAGATAGCCCTTGTTGATGAGATTCCTTGCCAGAAGGAACTTGGATTGTCTGAGGTTGCTCCTCTTCTACAAGGAAGTAGTTTTTATCCGTTGATGGATACAACTATGGATGAGAGCATCTATTGGATTGCAGCTACTCTACCGTCACCACAAGATAACTGTAAGGAGAGGGAGAAGCCTACCTCTATCACCAAAGTCCGTATAGTGTTTGATAGGCTAGCTGCCAATGAGGGTTGTATTGTCGCTGAGTTACTCAAGTGAGTGGGATGTGCACTTTCACCCCGGATGAAGAAAGAAATCTTGAAGGATGACAGATCTGTCCACCAATTCCTGAGATTAGTTAAAGTACCTCGAGCTCAATTTTCGGTCAAATTCCACCTTGGAAGTCATTTTGGTAGCATTACCACAGTCATAGATTCTACCACCATTACTCCAAAGTCCGTAGGACGTCGGCCGGTCAATTCATGTCTGGGTCCAAGGATACCACTAAACACCGTTCATGAAAGCTGTGGAATGAAGTATAAGTCCTATGTAGCAGGAGTTGTTGTCACTGTTGTTATAGAGCTGTTTCCAAGCAAGATGATGTTTAAGAGAGACCCATAGATCTAAAAATTTAGGAGAAACTAATTGATGATAAGGTAGAAAATCTTAGAGTTGAGATTGTTGAATTAGCTAAAAAGCGAGGACTGGGTGTTGATGATGATAAAGATCTTGATTTCATGGATTATCTCGATGAAGAGTTTATGAAAATTAATGGCATTGAGACCAGGGCCATTGCACTTATGCGCGATGTTCCACCTTTTGGTGAGACCACTATGGATGACATGTGAAGGGCCATTCAACTAAGAGATGAACAAATCATCTGAATGAAGAAAGGGATGGAGGAGATGGCCGCCACTATAACTGCCATGGATACAATGCAAGGACAATCTCAATCACAGCAATTAGCTTTGTCGGAAGTCAATCAGCCCGAGGTTGTGCATATTACAGCTGATACACAGGAGGTTGCTTCTGACAGTAAAGACAAACTACGGAAGAAAAGTTTTATCTAGGGCTTGAAACCAGAAATAGACTTAAAGAAATTGGTCGAACAATAAGTGAGGGACACTTTAGCCCAATCCAAAGGAAGGGCATCAATTTTTTAAAGGGTAGACCTTATCCCAATCTAAAGGAGGGACATCGATTTCAAAGGGTAGACCTTATCCCATGTAATTTGATGCCACACCATACCCGAAGCGCTTGGTGGCGCAAAATTTCAAGGCGTTCGAAAGAACCAGAAATCCCCGCCAGCATATAGCCCACTTTAAAGCCAGTTGTTGCAATGTCGGAGGCAATGAAGCGTTTTTGTTTTGATAGTTTGTCAACAGTTTGTCTAGTATAGCTTTTAATTGTATACCAAGTTGCCCAATGGATCAGTGAAGACATTTATTGAGTTGGAGCACTTATTCGTGAAGAGGTTTGCCAGAGCGCAACACCATGTAACCATAAGAGATCTCGCAGTGAAAAGAAAGAATACCAACGAGACCTTTGTTGACTATATTTTGAGGCTAAGAAACTTGAGCATGAAGTGTGAGTCTCAGCTACAAGATTAACCTGTGATTGAGATACTACTCAAAAGCATTAATGAACTAGTAAATTTCATGCTCAAGGGACTCACAACTTAGTCATTCGAGAAATTACTCAACAAGGCTAGCAGCTTGCAAGATGAGGTGGAAGCTTTGGAAAAGTCCAAAAAATCCAGAGTAGTCAGGACATTTGAGAAGAAGTCTGGGAAGGTGGCTACAGACGATAAGGGCAAGTAGCCGATGAGGATTTAGGCTGAGCAGTCTCATCAGGATGCCTAGCAACAATCATAGCATGATCAGTCTCATCATCAGCAGCAGGTTCAATAATATGGCCAGTCCGACCAAAAGTCATTTTAGAGAGGAACATACCCGACAGATGGGAGACAGGGTTCGTTATTTGCAGAACGGATGAACATGGTAAACTCTTTCAAGAATGAAGCTGTGTCAAAGATGTTCAGAAATTTAATGAAGAAGCTCAAGTTCAGATTGCGAGAGCCGAGGAAATCTAAACAGGTTGATAAGAAGGATCATCCCAGCTACTGCCCTTACCACAGATTACTTGGACACACCATTTCAAGGATTGGCTTGAGAGGAATCTTAAAGAGGTAAATATAGCAATTCTAAAAAAATATTTAAAAGAACTTGAAAGAGGTTATGTAAATATGATTTCAGCCTAGCTAATCACCCCGATAGATCTGTATTCAGATAAGAGTGGTTAGAACATAGTCTCGATCATCAGAGAAGATACTGGAACACATTCAAATTGCATTAGCACAAGTCGTCGCTCAAAGTCTATAGCCTACCAGGACATAGATGGAGATCACACTAGAGAATTCACCACAGCCGAATGTAAAGAAGAGTGAGATGGTGCATGAGATGAAGGCCAATAGAGTGAGGGGTAGGATACCTGTTGCCTTTGTTAGATTGGTAATTTTGGATTCGGGGGAGAAATTCCTCAAATTGCTGACCGTGTATGACTATATTTTTGCCCCTCTGGGGTCTATTGAATATAATGATTATAATTTTGGCTATGTTTTGACTATCTCTAGTGATAACATAACTGACCATGACCAATCTAACCTTTATCTTGATTCTCAAAATGATCCTCAAATCATACTTAAGTCTGATGAATATGTCAATGGAAATAAAAAAGATATCGATGACACCAATTATGACAGTTATTGCAGTGAGGAGCCAGTCCTCGAGTGTTAAGAAACATCGATAGTAATCAACTTGGAATTTTTAAATTCAGAAACAACATCAGAAGAGTTGGCTATAACATTAAAAGATGAAGAGATTACAACAATTAATTGAAGAAGTGGGAAGATATTACACCCTAGGATGGCTCCAATGAAAAAAGAAAACAAGTACTCATTTGAGAAGAACAGCCTTCACCTTCACCAGTTGAAGAGATATGTAATTAAGTAAATATTGGAGGTCTTTATAAAGTGGATTATAACGTACTATCTCATCTTAGGAGGTTTCCAGCCAAACTAAGCATCTATATAATCCTGTCAAAGGAGATGAGGGAATCTCTGTTCACAACCTTACTTAACCCAAAAATTTGGTTAGCTTAGTTTGTCAGCACATCCTCAGATGAAGTTTGTTTGTTAAAAGAGCATACTGAAGTAACCTTCATCGATGAGGACTTGCTACTTGGTACTACCGATCACAAAAAATCTCTCTACATTTCCGTCAGCATCATCAAATTCATACTCTCCATAGTTTTGGTAGATCTGAGAGCGTCACTCAACTTGATGAGTCTATTGATGTTAGTGTTCTTGGATATTGACGCTCAGGAGCTTAATGCCGATAAGATGATGTTAAGAGGATTTAACAAAAAAGGGTTGTGAACAGAGATTTGAGGATCTGTTCATGAAGTATTATAAGGAAGGGTTGTGAACAGAGATTTAGCACTTGGGTCGTTACACTGCTAATGAAGGTTTGACAGCTAGTAACAACCACTAAATTCCATATCATCAACGTGGAAACTTCATTCAATGATTTTCTTGGTCAACCATGGATTCATGAGCATAACATGGTTCCATCATCTCTACATCAGTGCATCAAGTATTATAAGGAAGGATAAGAACATTGCAACAGAAGGGATCTGCAGCCGTTCTCAGTTCATGAAGTAGGCATCCACGAAGACGCTTCCTACTATGCTCCTCCGAAGAGGACTAAATTTTCCCGTAAATTTGTACCAAGTAAGTTGGGAGATTCAAAGGGATTACAAGAACAAGATTATTCAACTCCGCTTCAATGATCTACAACCACTCCTTTATAATGAGTTAGGGGAGGTTCTTTTTCCCACGTATCCAAGATGGAGGCCGAGGATGCGGGTGAGGAAGAACCAACATGATTGTTTAACATACAAGATTGACCATCAGCATCAACATGGAAGAAAGTTCTTATGAAGAGATAATGAGGATAAAATAGAAGAAATCGTAGTTCAAAATCTCATTGGAAGATGTGGAGAAAAGTGAATATGAGTCAATGTAAAATCGGATCAACCACTACGTGCATGTCATGTCCCTTACTCTGATCCACCCTCAAAAGATCAAGATTTTGGAGGTCAAGGAAGTCTGGGGCGCTGGTTTGAAACCGATTAAGTTTTACCGTGCTTCTCTTCCTACTAGTTTTGAAACTCAAGTAAATTTGGAAGAGGATGATTCTAATGAATTAATGGAATTACAATTTGGTTATTTTTCTCCTCGTGTATAAAAATTAATTCGACTGTATATGTGACAAAGCAAATTTCAAAGGATAAATTACATCTTTTTGAGAAGTAATGGAATGTTAAAGGTCAAACTCTCAACTTGAAAGAGGGTCTCAAATTTGGTAGAATAGGATCGGTGGATGATTCAAAATTTTTTATGGTTGCTACTGGTGAGTTAGAAGAGGGTTGTCCCGATGTGGAAGATGACTTTGAAGATTCTCTAAAAGATGATGCTCTGTCAAAGCTCAAAGAAGAAATAAAATCAACAGTCAATAAATTGAAGGATGTTAACCTCGAGATTGAGGAGCAGCCCCAACCTACCTTCATAAGTTCACTACTCAGTAAGAAAGGTTCTACAAATTTTATCAAGCTACTGTCAAAATTCAGAGATTGCTTCACTTGGAGCTATGATGAAATGCTAGGATTATCCGCAGAAGTTGCAGGTCATAGGCTTGGAGTAGACAAGAGTATGACTCCAGTAAAGCAAGCTCCCAAGAGAATGTTCCTTGAAATAAAACAACAAGTCATCAATAAGGAGAAGAAATTAATAGATCCTAACGTAGTGCGAGAAGAGCAATACTCTACCTGGTTAGCCAACATTGTTCCAGTTAAGAAGAAGAATGGATAAATTTGGGTATGTGTCAACTTCAAAGATTTAAATAAAGCGTGTCCAAAAGATGAGTTCCCACTACCAATACTAGAGTTGATGATTGACATCGCGTTCATACATGAGATTTTCTTCTTCATGGATGGATCATCAGGGTACAATCAGATCAAGTTGGCTTCAGAAGACGCATCACTTACAGCCTTCAGAATGCCGTTCAAAATCTTTTGCTACATAGTGATGTCGTTTGGGTTGGAAAATGTCGGAGCAACCTACCAATGAGTTATAACTAAGATATTTGATGTCTTCATCCACAACCAGGTGGAGTGCTACGTGGATGACTTGGTCATAAAAGGTAAGCAGTGAATAGATGACACATAGATTTGTACATGCAAATATTTATGATGTTGACACCACTTAAAGGCACCAAAAACTCGATTCATGCATATTTATAATAAATATGCAATAAAACCTAACAAAACACTTTTTATAAATATAATTTATCCTTTAAAACTCTTTTTAAACTTTCAAATCTCTCTTAAATATCAACGCAAGTACATGTATCGTTCAAGTAATAAAGAGCTCTAATGGAGTCCTAGATATCGATTTCACAGGGAAGTTGGAAAATCCTAAAGTAAATTATGGAAAATATTTTACAATAAAAACCAAAAATAAAAGTAAAATGCAAAATTTGAAAATTGACTACTCAGGTGAATGCTAATTAAAATGCAGATTAAAGATTACAGAAATCAAACTAAACTAAATAATAAAATTTTAATATTAAATTTGTGAAAATTAAACAAAGTTTTTTGTTGTGAGAGAAAGTTCAATTTTAGGAAAGCATCCTTCCCCTTTACAATGAGTATATGGTTTGTGAAGAAATTGAAATCATTTGAATATATATGGCCAAATCTATTCTTCCAAAAACCATATCTTCAAAGTAGGGAGAAGGATAAAGAAGGCGACTCAGAATTCATGAGAAAGATACAATAAAATACAAATTTCATATATAAAAATAAGTTTATAAAGCAAAAGAAATAAAAATACAACTTATCTCACAATCCTTCCCAAGAAAATCCCTAGAATTTCTCTCTAAGCCTTTCTTTCTTTATGATCACCACCAGTTCTCTCATAAAAATGTAATGAAGAAGAAATCTTTCACCTTCCCTCTCCTCTTATAAACTTAGAAGAAAATCTCCTCTTCTCTCTCTCTAACTCTCACGCCACACCCCAAAAGCCTCTTCTTTTCGTCCCCCCTCCTTTTGCCTCTTCAAATCTTCTTCTTTTATTTTGGGTTGCCTCCTTTGAAAAAGAATTCAAAATTCTCTCCAAAAATTCCTCCAAAAGTCAACTCTTTTGAATTCAAAAGATGTGTAATTTGATCCAAGAGTCATATCCCTTCATAAAATAGCCTTCCAAAATATTTGGATGCATTGAATTACTCCAAGAAGTGTGTAGAACAAGTGTCCCTTTGAAAATTCATGAAAAATTTATCTTGAATGGCCTTAATTTGAAAAAGTCATCCCTGGCGCATCATGCACCAGCTCTCTGGATTTTGGAGCATCATGCGCCAATCTGGCCCATGATGTGCCAGAATCCAAAACTGGCTCTTTTTGCTCCCAATTTTGTCTTTTTTTGTCATTTTTGCTCCAAATGCCTAAAAATGATATACCTGCAACAAAAACACCAAAATACTCTTCTTTAAAGTGTAAAATTACCAAAAAATATTCATAAAATCGGTACTTAAAATAGTATATTTTTTTGGTGTATCAAAATCCCCCAAACTTAAATGTTACTTGTCCTCAAGTGGCACTCTTATTACATAAAAGAATATTGATTAGGATAGAGATTAACTTATAACTTCTATACTTTGGTTTAATAGATATAATAGTAAAATTTTAGAAAAAGCCTTTAATAACTTAGATTCAAGTTCTAAGTCTAGAAATACTTAGCAATCAAATTTAAGATTTCTAAATCTCTATTCATTTCAAGAAGAATTGCAATTTGTCATATTAAGGACATTTAGAACATTCATATGAAAAAGAACTTCATGAAAACTTTATAAAGAATGCTACCAATATAAGTTTAGAAAATGTAATAAAGCTCATTCCTTAAGTTGATTCAAGTGAAGCCAATTTTTTATTAGGCATCTCCTCAAGTTTCTCCTCACTTATTTTTCTTTTTTTTCTTTTTTTTTCTTTTTCTTTTTATCTTTTCTCTTAGAATCTTTTCAATCATTTCTTTTCTTTTCTTTTCAAGTGAGGATTACTATATCTGGATAACCTTTAATGATTTTGAACTTCACTATCCTCTTCTTAAAGTCAAAACTCTATACCTTTCTTTACTTTATAAATTCATATTAGTTTATGATTTTTCATAAAGTCTTATTCCTTTCTTCTTAGATGAAACTCTAAAATTCTTAACACTTCAAAAATACAATTTCCTGTACTTTAAATAAAAAAACATAGAATTATCATATCATACCAAATATCTTCACTTTAGAATTGACCTTTATTATTAAAAACTCTTTACTTAAATTTATCATAATACTTATAAACAGAAGTGTAGTCATTTAAAGTTGAATCTTAATATCTCAGGCCATGTTAAATTAATTTTTAAAAATATAGTTACTTAAGGACAAATAAAATTTAGTTTACTCCTTTTCAAAATATTTTTTTCTTTCCCTCCAAACTTAAGTTTTTAAATGACTTTAAAAATATTTTTAATATAAAATTTAATAGATGAAAGAAAACAATAAATGCATGAAAATAAAAACAGACCTGTAAAGGTTTTCTGACAATAAAAGTGGGCTCTAATATACTGCAGGTACTAACTGTAAAACTTCATACAGACTTTAAAATATTAAATAAAACATAAGATATTCTAGATAACTTGCTGAGAATTAAAAACATAAATACAAAAACTGAAAATCTAAACTGACAAACTAAACTGAAAATACTAAAAATGCAGAAAAAGTGAAAGTCTACAATTACTATTACAGATTCAGTTCACAACACAACATAAGTTTCAAATAAAGGTACATCCCAATACAAACAAAAACAACAAACAGACATCAAAACAACTAAACAAGACTCATAAAACATCAATCTTCATCTCCTTCTTCTTCACATCTGATTCTTCTTCTTCTTCTTCTTCTTCTTATTCTTCTTCATGAACGGGAGTATAGGGAGTGAAACAAGGGCAAGCAGGAAAGTCCACATTAGGTTCACCACTAAGGTGTCTTACCATTGAATTTTCAAAATCAATATCATGTTGAACTCTCCTTCGCTGATATTATCATTATATGCATTCCTTGCTCCTATCTCTCCCAACTGAGTTTGAATATTTACTATATACATCTATTGAATCATCATTTGGTCAATAATACCTTCAAGTAATACAGATCTACAAGTATATGCCCTTGCAGTAGATGTAGAGGGAATATCCTTTCTTCCACTTCTAGACTCAACAAATGATTCTACTCTCTGAATCATATGTCTCCTGATCGAATTTTGTGACTACAATCTCTCTTCATTTCTATGGGATTCTACTCCTGATTTTTCACATAGAGTGAAAATCGAGGCAGAGTATCCTAATCCTCCAGCTGTAGAACCACCAGCAATAATTCAAGCTTGTTGAACTATAAGTGCACCCACATTTATTGCCTTCTTGCTCTAAAAGCAATAGTAGAGTACAACTCTATCTTTAGTAACATCAGCAAAATTATTTGTTGGCAATAGTCTGACAAAAATGAAGTGGTGCCATATTTTTGACTGAATAGTCATGGAAGTAGGGAAGTTAACTATCTTTTTATTCTTAATCTTCCATTCCCCTCTTCCATCGTTAAAAAATGCAATCACTTCCTCCAGTGATGAATCAATCTTCACAAATACAACATATACATCGAAAAATACACCCCTCAAACCATAAAAAATATTAGTCTGATCAGCAATAAATTCAACTTGTTTGCCTCTAACTAGGATTTGATCTTCAGTAGTGAATCTCAGGTTTGCATAAAACTCCTGAACCATTAGAACAATTACTATGGTAGTGAAGTAGCAGAATCTTTCCCAATTCCTGGCAAGAATCATTCTTTCAACCTCGCCACCCAGGTTTGCAAATGCCCGCGATCATTTTCTTGGTCTCCATCCGAGTATTGTAACTATGTTAGGCTTTGAAACTAACAAATCTTCGTGCGTTGAAGTCCTCAGACGGCCTTCCTCTCTTAACTCGGGGAGCCATTTGAAAATTATACAAAAATCCAAGTATAGTCCAAATAAATTTCTAAATAAATAATCTAACTCCTCAAGCAAGGTTATTTGCTAAGAAAATTTTCACCATGAGTTTCTTCAAGTATTTTCATCAAAAATCCCAATGTTTGGATCTCCCAAAATCCATGGTGAAAATAAAAATTTCTAAGTTACAATGAAGCTCTTACCAAGAGAAGATGAAATCTATAGTTTTTAGCCTTCGAATCCTTCTCTTTCGCCCACAATGTGATGCCCTAGACCAAAGTCTTGAGGTAGAAGATGACTTAAATAGCAAAAATGAAGTTTATTTGTGAGATTTTGTGATTTTCTAGGCAATATAGTGTGTTCTGACCTTTGGTGCATCATGCTTCAATTTGGCGCATGATGCACCAAGGCTCTGTAAGTTGACGCATCATGCGTCAGAGCTCAAATTTTCCATATTTTGATTTTTGTGGAAATCTGTTCCATACTGCTTTACATCAACCTTTATTTAACTCAAATAAACCTTTCTAAGCATATCTAAAAATCACACTAACCCCAAACTTTCACAAACAACATAAAACTCACATTTATATATAAAATCCGTGCTATTACAAACTAACATTTTTCAAGCCAACAAACATCACATTCAGTGTTCTAAAGCAAACCAACATCCTAACACTGAAATCTAAACATCAAAATTTAAAACATAAACAAGATAGTGTTCATTAGAAAGGAAATTCAATCCAACAAACAAACTAAAATGAATAGTACTACACAAAATATTTCGTGCATAAATTAAGATCAAATATCATCTTCATTATCGTCCTGCTGGATATCTCCCATCGATTGGTAGGGCACATACAGATTGTAGAAGGGTCAAAATGGAAATTCATCATTTGAATTTTCTTCCTCAATCCAAGCATGTTTCTTAAACATACGTACCAATCAATCTTCAATATTCCTTATATGTTAAAAATGTTCACTCAGTCTCCAATCTATATGATCCAGCATTTCAGTAATATTTCCAATCACATGCCTGAGATTCTGCACAACTTTTTATATCTTCTTGATCCTTTTTGAAAGTGCACTCGAGTTGTAGTAGGGCTAAACAGGTGATGAATTATGAGATCCTTGATTCATCAATACATTCAGATCATTTTTATCTCCCATTCCAATAAAGTTGCAGTAGACTTCTGGATCCATCGATTTCCAAGGAAGTAGCACTTTTTCCCAACTTTCATAAGGTACTTGAGCTTGACTAAAAAGCAAGAAAATAGGGGATGGCTGTCCCAGTCCATTTGCAGATCCATTCACAATCAAACCCAAAATTGATTTCTCAATAATAGCTCCAACATTAATAGTTTTCTGGTTTGAATACAGTAATTCATAATGGCTCTCTCCTTAGTGACCTTTCTAATTTTCAAGGTAGGTAGTAACTTCAATGCAATAAAGAAGTGTCAAGCTTTTGAAACTGATTTAAAAATGATGAAGGAAAACTTACATTTCCATCATCTTTGGTCTCCCAATTAGCATCTTCATCCGTAAGGTAGCGGTAGAGTTCATTCATATTCTCTCTTGTAGGGGTAAAGTTTGCATAATGGCAGATAGGCACATTTTCAATCATAAACATCTCATTTATTCTTGAAGGAGTGAGTTGCACAAACCTCCCACGCACTTAAATCAATTCATGGTTGATCCCATGAAGATTTACATAAAATTCTTTTACTACGGGAACAACAACAGTGGTAGTAGTGTAGCAAAGTGCTTCCCAATGCCTCTACGCAATAGTTTCTTCTACTCGAGTATTCGGTGTGTTGAACCGCGATTCACAAATCCCCTTTCTTCGATAAGCCTCTTCTTCACTAGAACTCGATCATGTAATATTTGTGCATCAAAATTGATGAACCTTCACCAGTTGAAATTTATAAATCTAGCGAGGTTTCTACAGTGGGAAGCCTTTTAAATTGAAAAACGATGACTCTTCCCTTGTTTTCCCCCCTAAAATATGGTTTTGAGTCAGTTTTTAGAAGTAATATGGAGAAGAAACCGGCAAAAACCGTCAATTGACACATTTTCAACATTTTTGGACCTGCGGAATATCATGCGCTAGCTCTCTGGAAAGTGGCGCATCATGCGTCAATCTGGTGCATCATGCGCCAATTCCAAAATTTTCTCTGTTTCAATTTTGATCTAATAAATTCTCAAATTTTTTATAAAATTAGGCAAATAACGATGTTTCTAAATATTTTATCAAATACATGGACTACATGAAGACATGAACATAATTATATGTAAAATAAATCAAATAAAATAGACTAAACAACTAACTAACAATGATACATATAGGTTGTCTCTCACAAAGAGCTTTGTTTAACGTCGTCAGCCTGAAATTCCCAGTCTTATTCTGGGTGACAAAAGATTGTTGTCTCTTTAAAAGCTGGTATTTGACCATCAAGATATGATTTCAGTCCGTGTCCATTCACTTTAAATATTCTTCTAGTCTTCAATATTAACTGCCCCATAGGGATAGACTTTTATAACTCTGAATGGCCCTTTCCACCTAGACTTCAATTTTCTAAGAAATAATTTCAATCTTGTATTATTTAATAAGACTTCCTGTCCAGGTTCAAATTATCATTTTGTTATCTTCCGATCATGTCATTCTTTCATTTTTTCTTTATAAATCCTTGCATTGTCGTAAGATTCATTTTTTATTTCCCCAAGCTCATTCAATTGCAATAATCTTTTCTCATCAGCTTCTTTCAAATTCAATTTGAATTCTTTTATGGCCCAATAAGATTTATGCTCCAATTCAACTGGCAAGTGACAATTCTTCCCAAAAATTAATCTATAAGGGGACATTCCCATAGGTGTCTTATAGGTTGTCTTATGTGCCCATAATGCAGTATCTAATCCAGTAGACCAATCCATTTTAGTCCTCCAAATTTAGAATCATGACATTTTTTAATAATCTCTTGAATTTATTTATAAGGCACACATCGTCTCATCATTAAATCTTTACATTCCTTATATAAATATAAATCATCCCAAAAATATGATTTTGCATCATGAATGAATTTTTTTTTCTATTATTTTGTTAACCCATATGATAAAATACCACTAATAATATAATTTACAATATCAACATACCAAGGTATTTCCCATCCTTTTACAGCATAAAGTCATTCATTAGAAAAAGTTTCATTAATTTCTTTTTCCATATCTAGTATTTCTTCTTATTCTAGCCTCGAAAGATGATCAAAAATCTGATTATCAATCCCTTTCCTATCGACTACTACGAAATCAAACTCTTACATCAGAAGTACCCATATAATTAATCTTGGTTTAGCATCCTTCTTTTGCATCAAATATTTAATAGTCTAATGGTAAGTATGCATAACACGATTAGCTACAATCAGATCTGATCTAAACTTATCAAAAGCATACATAATAGCTAATAACTCTCTTTTAGTGATGGTGTAATTAATTTGAGCATCATTAAGAGTCTTACTAGCATAATATATAACTTTGAAAATCTTATCATATCTCTACCCTAAAATATCTCCAATTTCATAATCACTAGCATCACACATTTATTCAAAAGGTTTCTTCCAATTTGCTGAAATAATTATAAGAGCAGTGATCAATTTTTCCTTTAAAGTTTCAAAAGATGTTTGACAATTTTGATTAAAGTCAAATTTTGTATCTTTCTAGAATTGATCAGTCAAATTTTCATCGATCCATCCATTTTTCTTGAACATCTGCACTAAACCTGCTTCAATTGTTCCAGTATGATCAAAGTTCTCCTTCATCCTCCAGTCTAAGTGATCAAAAAGGTAGTTAAGATTTCCTATTGCATTCATAATACTCTGAAGTTTTTTTTTTCTTCATTTTCTTCTCTAAAACTATTGAACTTCCAAAAGTAAGAGGTATTAATGGTGTCAAAGCATGTGATGAATGATCTAAGATAATATCTAATGCTCCATTTCCATTCCCAATATAATTTTCATCAATAAAGATCATGGGCTCCCAAGGTAATAATACTTTCTCCCAACTTTGATATGTCACTTGAGATTGACTGCAAAATAAGAAAATTATAGAAGGATGTCCCAATCCATATATATGCCCATTCATAATAATAACCATAATAGATTTGAAAAAAATTGATCCCACATCAATGGGCTTTTCCATTTGAATGCAATAGTTTAAAATGGCACTTTCTTTTGTAACTTTACTAATCTTCATGGTAGGGAGTAATTTTACAGAGATGAAGAAATGTCATTTTTTAGATATTGAATTAAGAAATAAAGCAGAGAAACTAACATACCCCTCATCTCTGATTTCCTAATCATCATTTCCATCCATCAGAAATTGGTATAAATCTTGCATCATATCTCTTGTTGGGATAAAATTTATATAATGGCAGATTGGTACTTTTTTTATCATATATAAATCACTAATTCGAGGTGAAGTAAATGGTACAGCCTTACCTCAAACGAAGACGACTCCTTGGGTAATTCCATGTAAATTAGCATTGATTTCCTTTATCAATGGTACAACAACTGCAACGGTCGTGTAGCATAGAACTTCGCAACGCCTCTGTACTATGATTTTCTCAATCTGTGAACTTAGATTACTCAATCCATGATTGAAAAAGCCTCTCTCCTTGATAAGTCTTTTCTTTGTGATGACTTTGTCGTATAATCTCTGTGCGTCAAAACTGATAAACTTTCTTCTATTGAAAACTCCATACCTTAAAGTATTTCTGGAATTGGAAGCCATGGATTTCAAAATTTGAAGGGTTCTGGTCATCCAAGGCAATTTTCAGGCCTTTAAAAACACCTCTTGACGGTTATTTAGGAGTTCAATCCCTCTAAAGTCTTTCAAATTCATCTTGAATGCACAAAACTGCTCGGGATGTTGTTAGAGCTCCCGATGGCGCTGTCGGCGCCATGGCTCATGTAGATGGGCACCGTCGACGCCCATTTTGGCGCCATCGGTGCCAATGGCCAATGTTGCGTCACTTCTTTTTTTTTTTGGTTCAGATCAATTCCAAATTTTCTTCCAATAGCAATAATTGTCTTATTTTATGATCTATAGAATTGTGTAGGATTCAAAAACATTATTATTTCCTAATATATAACACTTTTTAAACAAAATAGTAAGATATTTAGATATATATATATATATATAAGGATGGAGGTGGCGGCGCGAGAAGCTCTGCTAGGGTTTCCCTCATGGAAGATCTTCACAGTGGATTGTTTAGGCAGAGGTGGTGTTGTGGCTTTGTACTGAAGACCCTTGGTAGGATTTCTTCTTAGCCTTGTTTGCACCTGTTAGAGGAGATTTTGTTTTCCCGAGTTTTTGGTTTTGATTTTGGAGGTATTATTCCATTGGTCTCTGTTCAACCTTGGGGTCTTCTACTCCCTGTTTGAAATTTGACAGCTTGGAAACTTGTTTTGCTTTGGACTAACTGGTTGGAAGTTTGGCTTTTCCTAGATTCTGATTTCTCTCTTTACATTTTGTCCATATTGGATTTGAGTTATGGATGCTAACCCAAATTTTATGGGCAAACAATCCTATGCTACTGTGACTGGTTTGGAACTAAAAGGTAGCTCTCTTGGTGACAAATTAGCGTTTCCTCAAGTCTACTATGATGCCATGGAAGGGAAAGTGGATTGTGACCTAATGCTAAAGGGGAGTAAGAAGGTTGGAAAGCATGCAATTATCTTCTCACAGCAGGAAGTGAATAGCTTGGCAGAGACTTACAGATTCACTCTGATAGGGAAATTTATCATGGCTCACCCAAAGATGGGTTCCATCAGAAAAGCATTTGATGATATGTTGCTTGTAGGAAATTGGAAAATTGGCTTTTTTCATGGAAGGCATCTAATGATACATCTTACTAAAGAGGAGGACTATGTCAAAGTATTCGCTAAGAAGTTTATACAGATTGAAGAATATTCAATGAAACTTTTAAAGTGGACTCCAACATTTGATCCAAAGAAAGAATTACCCATCATACATATCTGGTACAAGTTGCTTAATCTGAAATGGCACTTCTTCAATCATAGAGTCTTGTTCTCTATTAGGGCATTACTGGGTCGTCCAATGAAACTAGAAATCTCTACTTTTAATTTATCAAGGCCTTCAATGGCACAAATCCTAATTGAAAGAGACATCACCCTACCTCCCATTGAGGAAGTATGGCTCGGGACAGCTACTGATGGGTTTTGGCAACCCATTATAATGGAACAACAACCATATTATTGTAATCATTGTTGTATGTTTGGACATACACAGGATAATTGTTATAGATTGCAACCAAATATTAAACCTTTATCTAAATCAGGAAAAGAACCTTTGTTACCAGATAAGGAGAGAGGGGGCAAAAGATAAAATTGAGATAAACAATATAGATGGGTTGAAACATATAAGAGAAGATCTTGAACCTGAATTCCAAAGAGAGGAATTGGATAATAGACTAA